>JAMKCH010030282.1:0-16693 GCA_023653785.1 Ophioderma brevispina
ACCTTCATGCCGAGCACAACTTTGGTGTAGGGTCTCAAGCTGATCATATTGAGCAATAGCAAATACAGCTGATTAAAAAGAAGTTTACTCATTAATTGTAGTTTAGTAAATATCTGTAAGGAATTCTTTGCAATTGCAATTAAAACACTAAAATAATAAAAATATCTAAATTAAAAAAGAATTTTTGAATTTGCAATGACAAACCTATTGTTTTAGACTAATGTAATAAAACCACCCATTTTCCTAACTACACATCTGGGCAACTTGCATCAGTATGTTGCCAAATCATAATGTGGGACAAGCCGGCCAATCATTGGTTTCAACTTTCATTGAAAAATTTCACGTTATACTAACACCCAAACAATCATTAAAAGCAAAATTTTAAAGGCTGACCAATTTAAATGCTACTCAACTTTTGAATCTTGCAATCTCTATACTGTTTGTCCTCTGGTAGACTTCTCTCTTATGCAGTCTCACTTTGAAGCGGGGACCCACCCTCCTCATTGTCCGCCACAGTATCGACGCCGACTCTACGTCGAAGCTAGTCAATATATTTCTGGCTATAGTGAAGTCCTGGCGTTCTTTATTTTCATTTGGTGAACTTTACCTATAAGGATTTTGAAAGGGGTGAAGCCTTGACGTGTGATTTGTGATTCCTGATGATAAGACCGTCCGAATCCCTTACTTCGGCCGCATCGAAAAACAGTCGAAATCGTGCATTTCCCCACAAATCCTCACAAAGCACCATGAAGAAATCACCGCCGGTCGGCGATCACCGACACAGCCGAGTCGGCAGCACGTATGAAACTAAGAACAAATTTGGTGTAGTTATGTTATCAAAATCAATATTGTTGTGCGACTCACGGGGGTATCCACTTAACACGCTCCAACAAGTTTGAAGTGGTCAACCTATAAAAGGGTTTGTCTTGAGAGATTAAAATAATCTTTGAGGATAATGCCGAGATCAATGACTGATCACCGTTTACTTTATGTCCATGGGGTGAAGCCCATTCAAAACCAGTCGCCGTGCTGGGCGCTGACATTGTGAATATGGCACGGATAATTATAGTTTGGGTGCTTGTAACACACATAATTCAATTCGATGCTATTGGGTGGTTAATTTTTGTCCTATCCATGGCCACACAACGAATGAAAGAACACGTCATGTCTTGATTTTCAATAACCCGCCTCAAGGAATACATCTTTCACACCTAAGCGCGCATTGCATTATGAGAAAAAAGAGTATCTGAGCACAATGATTCCAGGTGCATATTATTACACCTGGCCCTCTCTAACACATACTCATTTGTTCACGACCCGATTAGTGTAATGCAAAGCGTGAGAACAAGTTAATTAGAAAAAAACACCCACATTCTTTGGAAGAAGCGGATGCAGCATTGCTTTCTATTGTTGGTACTCTATGTTTTTCTTTGTGGTCGGCAAAACATGCGAGACGATGAATTTCTAAAGATTACTAACGTTTGCCTCTCTATCTATATAGAACCTCTTTGTTTTATTTCTACCTCCACTGTTTACTTCAAAAATCGATTGAATAATAAATAATTGACTTGCGCTCAGCTGATTGCCGGAACTCAACCATTTTGGCTGTAACATTATGGGACTTTCTCATTTTATTTCCAAGGATGAAAGACGTACATATTTAATCACATAGCCCTATTCAATGAAACAACCTATATGAACTATAGGGTAGGCCGCCCTCATCAGATAAGATGACAAATTAATAACAAAATGCTCGTCTCAGCAAAGAAATTATAAAATTACCATTATAATTTTAAGTAACTAAGGACCATCCCTTCCATCCACCGCCTGAGTGCGGCGCACACACAAAGCAAGGGAAAAGTAAAAGAGTAACCGGGTGGAAATACATAACACAAACAAATATGGACATTAATAAAGATTGAGTCGATTTTGATTGCGGTTGAAAATGAAACCTATAGTCTTCAAGCAAAAGATCGGTGCCATTAGAGACCATGAAATATTTCCACCTCCATGTTACAAATCCGACTCGCGAACTGAACGAACGTAACCAAACCACAATGGGCGTACTGGCCGCCATAGTCGACGAATTTCCCACTTCGCTCTTCGGGTTCATCCACGTGCCTTTTGCTCTGCTCCTATTTTCTCAAATTGTTTTCCAGATTTTAACTCCTTACTACCAATTTATTATTATTTATTTATTCTTCTAGATTTTAGGTTATTTTTCGGTTTTTTAACTTAATATTTGTTGTACATTTGTTGTTATTAATTTGGAGTTAATCGTCACTGGCTCTGGAACGAGCTTGTTGTGAAAACTGGAGCTTGATGTAGAAACTGTCAATCATCGAGACGTAATATGCTTTATGTGTGCCGCTCTACCGACAGCACATTCGATCGTTCTTGTTTGCCGATTGATCCTGGAAGACCCCTCCTTATTGATCCGATTGTTGTGGTTTAGCTTCAAATATTATGAATATGGGGAAGTTTTTGACAGTATTTAATGATTTTTCCCGGCTAAATTCAGTGTCAAATGTTGATTTTCAACCAGAGAAGATGGTATTTGAACGAATGAATTACTGGAATCAACTTTTCAACAACCCTGACAAAATATACGGCTTCGGGAAAAATGTGAAAAGCATAATTGAATCACACAACCTTATAGTAGGCCCTCGTAAAGGAATAACATACACATTTCAGCAACATCAAAGGTAAATATTGATCATTAGCTATCATTTTTAGGAACCAAGGAATTAATCATAGCTACGTTTTTTTTCAGGCGAAATAGTTAACAGCAAATAAAAGCATATTTTTATTTCAAACGTCAGGACATCCGATTACCCCGGGAGATTACCCAAGTATGTATTGCGATATTACCGTGAACGGCGATACTGTCCACCCTTACACTTAGTAAAACCCTTTCCAATAAAAATATTATTTATATGCTTGCAAATATCTAAATGTAAAACAAATATTATTCAGCATTGTTGTGAATAATGTTTTTGTTTAGTATATACCTATACTTCAAGCCTATGGAGAATATACTTTGCCAAAAAGAAGAATAACAATTCAATTGAAACTATCAGTAATTCTTGATGTGTGCATCTTGCACATACACATATACATACACACATATATACACCTACACACAAATACACAGACACACATACATATACCTACATACAAACATACATGCGCGCCCACCCAACCACCCACCCACCCACACAATGCAAAAAATCTTTGTATGTAATTTTTCACTCTGGTCTCTTGGAAATCACACACACACACACACACATACACACACACATATATACATACACACACTCCCACACACGCTCGCACCCACATGCACAATGCAAACGCACAAAATCTTTAGATGTAGTTTTTCACTCTTGGAAATTGGATTTCACTCTTGGAAATTTGACCCCAAGAGTGAAATCACTCTTGGAAAAAATCCTTAACAGAAACACTGGTTTGATCATCATCACCACCAAACTTAGCTCTCTGTGCAATGCTTACCTTCTGAGAGTTTGCTTATACATTTGAATAGTCCCCAACTGCATGGTATGCAACAGGTACACTAATATTGAATGAGTTGATCAGGAAATTGCTCAGGTATTATTAAAATCATGCATGTACATGATGCTTGTCACTTTGCCAGTACATAACCAGTCAAGTATACATTCGCATGCAAGCTTGAACTATGTAATTTTCAGTATGGTGAATTGGTGGTGAAGCTTCAGATCTGCCAAAATTGACAAAAGTGAAGCGTCACCTTTGGAAATAAATCAAAGGGTGAAGCCTGGACTAACAAATTTGCAGATATAGTGATACCGTGCCTTTGTTTTTTTGTAAAGCAAGTGAAGTAGTGGTGAAATCCTGATGTGATAAATAATTGGTCCAGGTGAAGAAAGGTGATGACGTGAGGAGGGTGGGTCCACGCTTCAAAGTGACGCCTGCATTAAAGAAACACTTCATTGCATGTTTGTAGTTCTTGAAGAAACATTATTGCAGAAGTGTTTGCGATGAAAAAAATAGTTATATACTGGTCGATGAATAGGAAGATGAACTTAAAGGGGCAACAAGTGATTTTGAGGCACCAAAATATAGTAATTTCATATAGACTAGACACTCAATAGATTTCTTACCTTGTATTTGGCTACAGAAATGTCTTAAAAGAGAGAGAGAGAGAAAAAAAGTGATTTTGATTTGCTTATATTTCAATGTAAAATATAGGCTGAATTTTGTATTTGTTCCTATGTGAAATTAGGAATTTCACAATTTTTGTACCAAAGAAACCAAAATATGGTTCTTGAGTATGAGTATAAATGCCAGACTTTTATTTTTTTTACAATAAAAGTTGCAAACCAATGGATCTGTCTTGTTCACACATTATGATTTGGCATGAATAGAAAATGATGCAAGTTACCCAGATGTGAACAGCCAGGAAAATGGGTGATTTGGTTCAAATGAGTATAACTTAGGTTTGGAATGTGCAAATTTATTTATTTTTTTAATTTAGACCTTCAAAAATTGCTCTTTGCCATGATATATTACTTATTATTTTCTTTGTGATTTTTTGTTAAATCACAACAAAAATTAGTAAACTTCTTTTTGAATCAGCCTGTATGATTTTTTTTGGAGATTTTTCACATTAAGACTGGAAGTACCCCCATAATGACCTTTGACTCCCATGCAGAGCACAACTTTGGTGAAGGATCTCAAACTGCTTCATATGCATAAGTCAAGTTACCATGTAATGTTATCTGTAGGATTAGCATATTTTGTAAAAAAATGAGCTTTGACCCCTGTGACCCAAAATGACCTTTGATCAAAATTTCATTAAGTAACTTTTGTAGGGGATTGGTCAAAACTAACCACATACACGAGTCATGTGATCATACTATGTAATCTATAGGAGGAGTAGTGAGTTGTAGTGTAACATAATTTGTGTATTTTGGCCTACTATGACCCCTAATCATGTGTCATATGACAGTTCTAATTTATTTTTTGTAGGTGTGATCAAGTCCTACAAGATGCAGTATTAGTTTGAGATTTGAGCTAGTTCTAGATTTTTGCTGCTTAAGTATGTTTGACCCTGTGACCCTGTAATGACCTTTGGACACCAATTTGTCATGTATGCACTTATGTACTTGGCCTTCAGTTTTTTGTTTAAATATCGAATGAGATATTGGCTTGACAGAAGAAAACAAAGGAAACCGTACAAAAGAAAAAAGACACAGTCAAGTTCCTCGACGTGTAAAAAACTTAATTTTACTGGAAAAGGTTACAATATGAAATTACTTGGGATACCAAAAATCTATAGGGTATAGTGGGGAGGGGGTACAGATGCTGTATTTATGTTTTTTTTTTAAACAATTTTCTTAATTTTCCTCCAGTGCATTGCAATGGCTTCTTCTCCTGGACACAGAGATCAGTGATAGTACCAAACAAAAAAACAAAAACAAGGTGTAATTTTAGGAATGGTCCAAAAGGGGTTAAAGTCAAAGGTTTCACTTGGCTCACTATCTTAACCCATTTGTTTCTACCTAAGTTTTGAGGTACTATCAAAAGCAATTGGTAACAGTATACAAATATATACTGACATGAGAGACTCGTGTTAAAACTATGGACTACGAGGGGTGACTGCAATGGTGCTATTTTGCGGAGGGGAGCAGCCCCGAAGCAAAAATAGACTATGCAGTAACCGTTGGGACCATTAGTTGAACAGGAGGCTGAAATAAAGGCAGGATATATTTGTTTGATATACGTTCATTCATATATTCATTGTTCATTGATTAGTTAAGATTTTATAAAACAATAAGGTAAATTGAGAGTTACTAGCTAGCCTACACTAAGCCGAGCCCTAGCCCGCCTAGCCTAGCCTAGCCCTAGACTAAACCAACATGACCCAGCGGCAGTTCAAATTTGCATGTTGTCGTCAACCTACTTACAGACTAAACCCAATAAAACATGGACAGGATGTTCTAATCTGCTTTTTAGTGTTCACACTTTTATGTCATTCTGATCACTTAACCGCTGGAATCTTGGCTGATTGTAGCCGTACCGTTCAATAGCTTTCGCGGGTAGATCCATGTTGAAATTGTTTGGATGATCATGCTGACACAGTGCTTGAACTTGTGCTAAATGGAAGCCGCTAAATAGTATTTTTTTGGGAAGCCGTAATAGTTCTTTTGACAGCCGTAAATAGTCTTTTGAGAGCCGTAAAAAGTCTTTTTCTGCAGAATGGTTTATTATTTGATCATGTGGTCCACTTTTCACAATCAATGAACAAGAATATATGAATGACGTATATAATGATTATTAACTACCAAGGTATGTAGGATTTTTACAGATTTAGAAATAAGGGTTAATAAGGGCACTCCCAAATTTCTTGAAATCAAAAAAAAATCTTCAAAGCATATTTTTGCATCTCTTAAACGTATAGGTATTCTAATATAAGCTGCAAGTAAGAGGACAGAAAACTACCTAATAAGGACACAATATTTTAGTCACTACTGTCCATATGGACATTTTCTAACTCGTAATTGAACGATAGTCATATCTGTAACTTATACTTATACTACTCCTCCTGCAAATTTTAAAACATTTGGACTCTTTCAGTTGGATCACTGTAGTGTGATAGTACCTTTTAATTAATGGTCAAATAAGAAAACTCCAAGCCTGTGCTTCCGGATTTAGTATGCTGTCACTCCCATTTCATCACTGTTTTTTTCAAGTGTTAGGGTATATGGGGTGTTGATAGATTTGGGTTCAAATGGGTCACTCTCTCTCTCTCTCTAACCCCCCTTAAGGAAGAAAGATCCCAATTAAACTAAATTCTTAATTTAAACATTTTTCATGTCTCTTCACACATAACTTTAAAGTATATGGGAAATTAAAAACGGTCATTTTCAGTTGTACAGGGGTTAACTTTTATAAAGTACTCCGTTTGGAGAAAAAATGTGCCAATTATGATGGAGCTATAGGCATTTAAAAATAGGACTAGGTTGACTGTCTTAAATGCTTCGTTCCAATGTAGGGGAACCAAAGGTCAACATCCATTGCATTCAATGGGGCTTGACCTTGTTTCCCCCCCTACCTGTCAAATCTTTTTCCTAGATGAGTAGGTGTTAGACCTATGCCTTTGATAGCTCCTAGGCGACCGCCTAACTGCCTGATGTGGAGTTTTGTTGAGGTTTGGGTCCAACAGTCCACTTAATAGCTTCAAGTGCCTTCCACGCAGGCAGACTGGCTTATGGACTTTTTTGGGTCTCCACCTTCTTGTGTCCAAGTATAGACTATACATACTCAATGTACACCCATATTATTCAACGCCCCAAAGCTGCACATACCCTAGGGAGAAAAAGCAATCCGTCCATACCGCCATTGGCGGTTTACAGATTTTTTTTTTAAATTATCAAAATGCTTTGATTAATATTCAAAAATATAAATTCTTAATTTAAACATTTCATGTCTCTTCACACATAACTTTAAAGTATTGGGAAATTATGAGCAATCCAACACTTTTAATAACATCCTTGAAAATGTGAGATCCACATGGCCGCCAATGTTTGCCATTTTGAAGAAATTTTGATGCGCTCAATCCCAACCAAAGTGTGCCGCCTATCACATAAAACTTGCCTTTAGAATAATTTCACAATTTTCCTTGCAGCACTGACATTTTTATTTTTTAATATAATCAAATGTTTTGATTAATATTCAAAAATATAAACATGTGTGGTATGCTCTAACTACAATCATTGTAGACTAATTTAAAAACAAGAGTCGTAACAAAGCAAATCAATGTAATGGAACACTCTGCCAACTGGCTTTTTATTTGAAGAAACTATAGTGAAGTCCAGCCTGATTTTATTATTCTCATCTTAAATAAGCCGTGTAAAATATAAGAAGAAAACCATGGCTCAAAATCAATTGTTACGAAAAGCAGTCCCACGCATGCCAATGTGTGGCCAATGGTTCACTCAGTGGGCATCACATACTTGGTGACTGGTGTTACGGCACCTCCCAACAATGCAGCTGCTTCCTGCGGAGCCTCGCTTCTTCCTTTCGCCTCGGCTTTTCTGCCATTTTGATGATTTATATGCCAATTTGGGATTCTAATAAATATAATAAGACTGAGCGTCAAACCCTGTTGTTTGTCGTTTGCTGTTTCTAGTGAAACTTCAATTTCATTCAGCTTCGAAGTAACTATTTTGAGGAATGTCAGTCACTTTGACGGATTGCCTATGTTTTATATACTATTCTATATCATAATAATATATTAAACTGTACTCTTATTATTGTTATTATTGTAATTAAACATATATCTTTTAAGCAATTTTATGTACCACCTGTAATTTATAGTAATATATGTTTGATTTTTATTATGATTGTTGTTAGCCTATATGTATAGGCTATTGTCATCACATAGCAATTTAAGTAGGAAACCCAATATTATCTCATGAACTAGTCTCTCATGTCATTTTGTCCCATTCTTTTGAAACTCGCAGTATGCAAGTAATGACATTTCTTTGAAAAGTATGTTGTGGATTTTGGAAAATTCTGAGCAGATGTTGCGTTTTGGGCTTTTGTTTGGCCTTTTGTGTTTTTTGGCATGATTGTGTTGGAGGCCAAGATTATGCCTGAATTTCTTTGTCCTACAATGTCTATGCATGTAATATATTTATTAATCTCCCTGGAGATGGCCATCGCAATATAGTGTTGAAATAACCCATGTGCACTCTTAGCCGGATTCGAACCGGCGACCTTCTATTACATTCCACGACGCTCACCGACTGAGCTTTCAAGCAGGTTGGTAAAGAGCGATAGATATCAGCTATAGGGGTTTGGTTCGAAAGGTTTCTTCTCGCTTCCTACGGATAGCATCAGAACTGTATATTTAACATATCGATTTATATTGGGTTTTTAGATTAACTACTTAGTTCTCCCGGTAGACAAGAATGTATAATTTATTAATCTTTCCCTGGAGACAATATATCGTACCAACCCTGCTGATAGCTTCAGTCGGTTAGAGCGTCGTGCATGTAATACGAAGGTCGCCGGTTTCGAATCCGGCCAAGCGCACATGGGGTTTTTTTCAACACTTCCGTGCGCTGGCCATCTCCAGGGAAAGATTAATAATATCATACATCCTTGTCTACCAGGAGAACTAAGTAGTTTAAATCTCAAAAATATATATCGATATATGTTAAATATACAGTTCTGGATGCTATCCGCTAGGAAAGCGAAGGACACCTTTCGAACCTAACACCTATAATGCTATCTAAATCGCTCTTCTACCAAACCTGCTGATAGCTCAGAGCATTTCGTTTTAGAGCGTCGTGCATTTATTACGAAGGTCCCGGTTCGAATCCGGCCAAGCGCACAGGGGGTTTTTTTCAACACTTTCGTGCGCTGGCCATCTCCAGGGAAAGGATTATAATATATAACATCCTTATCTACCGGTACCTATACGATTATATTTTGTTTTTGAGAATTTAAACTACTTAGTTCTCCCGGTAGACACGGATGTTATTATTTATTAATCTTTCCCGGCAGACACATATATAATCGTATATTTAAATCTCCAGTTCTGATGCTATCCGCTGGAAAGCGAAGGACACCTTTCGAACCTACACCTGTAAGATATCTATCGCTCTCTACCAACCCTGCTTGCTAGCTCAGTCGTTTAGAGCGTTGTGCATGTAATACGGAGGCCGCCGGTTCAAATCCGGCTAAGCGCACATGGGGTTTTTTTCAACACTATCGTGCGCTGGCCATCTCCAGGGAAAGATTAATAAATATATACATCCTTGTCTACCGGGAGAACTAAGTAGTTTAAATCTCAAAGTAGATGCATGCTGTGTGAAAGCTGAAAGCCATGCTTTATCAATATAATGCTGGCCTAAAGAGGCATTGCATTTGCAGCCTAGTCTGATAACCACTAGGCAGTAAATTTCATGCTTATCTAGGTAGATGATAGTTATGTTATCAACTTCAATTAGCACTCTCCATTCACAGTTGGGGGTTGTCCTTGATTTGGATATTCAGTGGCAAGCTCTAGAGTAATATACAATTTTGGTTTTCACTTGACTTGGACCCCGTACACACTATCAAAATCTCTTAATTCAACTAAGCGTTAACGAAGATTAAAAATTTGAAAAGTATAGTGTGTACGCTCTTCCCTTATTTCAACGAAGATTAATTTTGCTTAATTCAACGAAACAAATCAGCTTCTTTCAATTAAGGGAATGGTTATTTCGATTAAGAGATTTACTAGTGTGTACGCACACTTCGTTGAATTAAGAGGTGATGTGTGTTGGTTTACATACCAAGGCCATATTTCCAGTAAGCACACTTGTTTCAATCTTTGTTAGTTTTCTGTTAGTGTGGACGCACTTGTATCTTAATTAAGTGTAGTGTGTACGCACGCTTTATTAACTAATCAAGATTAACTAATCTTCGTCGAAATAAGCAATTTTGCGTGTGTACGGGGTCTTTGTTTCATCATTCAACTTTTATGCTTTCAACTATCAGTGGTTATATGTTTTCAAGTCATTTTCATCTTCTTATGACTCAAGTATGGGAGATATTAGCTGAACCATCACAAACATCACAGAAACAATTTTGGTTGTTGAAACATTATAGAACAATGTTGAATACTCGGTAATCGTAATAGAGTATTTGTTCCCCAAAACCTATGATCAGGCCCTTGGCCTTAGCCTTTTAAATATATAGTGTAAAAGACAACTACAATTAGTAATTTGTCTTTTCACCCTAATGTTTATTGTCTATCAAATAAGAACATAATTTTCTACTACCTATTTCATTTTACACTATCTGGAAAAATTGTATTGGCAATTGGTTGAAGGTTTTTTAGTTTATAAACCCAACTGGTCGGGTCATGGTACTATTTTGAAAGTGTTAACAAATTAAAAATAACAATTAAAAGATTTTGAACACAGAAATAAACAAAAGATTAAATTATACTAGTAGGGGTGCCTACATCAGCATCTAAAGTTCTTTGTGGAATCAATCAACATTTTAGAGGAAAATGTATTATAGTGAGAGCTGTTATTAACATGATAAAAGTATGGTGCAGGTTTAATATTTTCCCCATTCGTAGCATGCTTTTTGAAAAAATCATGTAGGCTACAGTATAACTGCAAATGCTTATCTCAGGCCTCAAAGCTACTTACATGAAACAATCTGTCTCAAACAAGTCAAAATGTCGATATTGTAGGCCTACTCACAAGTTACAGTAAATTTTCATAAAATTGAGTTTTGTTTTTTATTGTGAAGATCCTGTTTTTGATATAAAAAGTTAAACAAAGTTTTAAAAGTTTCTTAAAGATTTTATTTTTCATTCATTTGACCTAAATATACTTGCATTCATGCTACATGATTTCCATTATCAGGGCTATTAACTTTTAGCCCTTTCGTTCGTTTGTTTGCTTTTTTTTATGGAAAGTCCTTTTCATAATCAAAAGACGGGATTTTTCTACTGCACTTCATTCTACTTCTCCATTTACCAAAGTATACTGAACTAAAATATGTTTGCTTGCAACCCGGGTAAACTTTATAATGCATGGAACCTGTCCTTGTATGTGGCCAGGCGGCCTACCATAGGTGTTATTTTCATCATTATCATTGTCATATGAAGTGCAACTTAAAGGCACCATCAGTGATTGCTAAATCAGTAAAATCGAAAAAAATCTCACAAAGCAGATTTTTGCATGTCTGTAACAAGTATAGGTATCCGTAACTACCCTGTCAATTAACGACAAAAGCAACCTAACAGGGAACAAATATCATTAGTGTCCGTTTGGACACTTACTATAGAGTACACGTAATTGAATGGAATTCGTATATTGAAAACTGGTGGAAACTGCTTTTTCTTTGTTTCAGTCAATTCTTTTCATTTTTGAAAAAAGGTAACATATGAGAATTCTACAAGTCTTATTCTTCACTTTAAAAGCTATTATCCGGCATTTCAAATATTTTGACTCTTTCGCATAAATCACTGATAGTGTCTTTATTGATGGCAATTAAGTCAACATGTGCTTGTCTCCTCCCTTTACCTTGCACTTTGTTAACTTTACCAGCCAAAATTCTCTCCTCCAACATCCTAAGTGACCTTACCAACACACTGCTATCTCAGAGTGTATTGAGTTCATGCCCACAATGCACCAGTTTTGGGACATTTCACCTCAGTAAATGTCATGTGATGCCAGAATGGATTCCCAAAAATCCATTCTAAACGGGGACATGTATTGGCAAGTATGGGTGGCGCTTTCACATTACTTCTGTGTATTTTCATAAAGTGATCACCCTTTTCCTGGTTTGATTATATCATAACAAAAATTGTAGTAAGTGCATTTGGCTTACGAAGTAGTCTATAAGAGAGTGCTGGGTGATTAGATCCAATATGTTCATCAAACTTATTTCCCATTACTCCACAGTATGAAAACAAAACAGTTATATGGAGGAGTTGAGCAAAAAGAGTCTATAGGGCCCAAACACTCACCCCCCCTTGGAATACATTAACACGCAAGAACAGGGCATAACTATCAAGAAACGAACAGAAAGTGTTACACTTGGTAACCACTTGTAAACAAATTCTTGTTAGACTAAAAATCATTAGTCAATACTCTGGTTCACTGTAGTTGTCAGGCGACTCTTTGCATGCTTGTTAGTAAGGTCTCTACCAAGAAACGGAACCATTTTTTGGACATCAAGGTCAGTAATTAGATTATATACACCACATGTGCTTATGTGTAGGCGGATGTTCTGTTTTGGCTAGAGTGACCCTACATCTTGCAGTCTTTTCCTATAGCAAGGCCCTAGTAATTTTCTGCCTTCGGAGTCTGCTCTTTTACGAATGTAGACCTTCCGTCTTACACGACGTTTGGTTTTGGTGCTACTAAAAAGTCGACAATAACATTTTCATGGGTCTGCCTAACCCATCTGAGACAACAATGTCCTTGATGCAATCTGGGTTATTGGTTAACACAAGAGCCAATATATTTCTTGTCATGATCCTGAATCTTGGGATCAGTGGACACACTGCGTTAAACAGTGTTCAACTGTAAGGTCAATCAGGTGGTTCCAGCATCAGCTTTGCTTACCCACTTATATAAAATGACGTGAGGGTTTCCCAGTCTATATTGGGCTGGTTAAGTCCCCCAACAATGATAACGTCATGGGTATTGATTTTGTCACCCAATTTTAGAAATGGATAAGTCAGCTGCTCAATACTTCCCATGTCGACCTTACTATCACATTGCTATTAAAAAGGTTCCAGTGATAAGTGATTTTCTACCTGTTATTTGAGTCTCGGTCCATGATAATTCACCATCTGACATCAAAACTCCCTGATAGGGTACAAACCAAGTCATCTTTTACAGCTGAATACACCACCACCAGTTGTATTGGTGATTCTATCTTTCCTGTAGACGTTCAAAGTGGTGGGAAGAAACTCGCTGGAAGAAATAGCTTTCATTCAGCCATGATTCAGTACCACTATAAAGTCTGGGTGTAGGTCCTTGTTAAGGCTTCATATCAGCAACCTCTTCCGAGCACTTTGGACCAAGTTGACCAGAAACATAGCGAAATCCTCCTAGCTGGTGTTTTTTGTGCTTTGTAACATCCATGAGTGGGCTACCAACAGATGATGTATCTTTAGGATTGGTTATCACAGATGCTGGTTTGCCATCACTAGCTGAGTTTTTTATGGTGGTAGAGTTTCGCCAACGAGTTGTGGTCATGTTTTTGAGGGGTAATTTTTGGGTCAAAGGTCATTCAGGGGTCATTTTGGGTAGAATTGGCTGTGATTTTACGTATGGATATGAGTTTTGGTGTGGTGGTAGAGTTCGCCGTACGAGTTCTGTGGTCACGTTTTTCAAGGGAATTTTTGGATTCAAAGGTCATCAGGGGTCGTTATCGGGTAACTGGGCCGTGCTTTGACGTATGGATATGAATTTTAGTAGGTAGAGTTTACGCCGTCCCACTTGTGGTCACGTTTTCGAGGCTGGGTTAGTTGGGTAAAAGTCAATGTAGGGCCCATTATTAGCAGGTAACTTGGCCGTGCCTTCATACCCATGCTTTGACGTATGGATTGAAGCACCCGGGGCGCTAATTAGGTCTTAAACATTCCAGTATACTCTATAGCGGCTATGCTCAGCTAGTGGGGAATTAGGGGTCATTCAAGGTCAAAGGTCAAATGGGGAAACATGGGTTGTGTATGGCGAAAGGAAAATTGAGGGTGGGGTGGTTTGATTGTTGATGCCACAAAATCTTAAAGGTCCACAACACGGTCATCAGGGGTCATGCCAGGTCAAAGAGGTCAAATGGGGTAAACTTAAGTGTATACCCAGGCAAAAAACTTGTTTTCGTGGGTGGGGCGATTGTTGATGACGAAAATTTTACAGCTCATGACAGACATCGGGTCGTTCACGTCAAATGAACCGCACCAAAACCGAGGGTCATCAATCCAGGTGTCACACAACACAGGTGATAGCAAATCCAGGGAGCCGCCTATAAAATACTATAAGAAAACCAACCTGGTCCGAACCTCTTAGTGGACCATAGCACAAGCACGGTATAAACGGTCAGAAAAAAACGTAGGTGCAATGAGAGGGAATAAGATCCGTGGCAGTAACAGAAAACTAGATAACTACCTGTAAATCTCCCGGTGGTGTTGCAATTGTGAAAGTTGCAACATTTTAGCGTAACAATTCCTGGGATCGTTTAATGCAAAACATCACAGACGATAATTGTCTAATTCAACTACCTGTACGATATAGAAAGTCCTGTTTTCAAGGAGCACCGGAACGTAACGTAATACCCAGGGGGAGGGCGCGGGCAGGATAGCGTCGTTTTTCCGACAAAATGTCTTCTATTAAAACGACACGGCCTATTATGAGAGCGAGAGTTAGCAAGATTGTACTTTAGCTTGTAATAATAACAAAAAGAAGTTAAATGGGATTCGTTTAAACCAAATTGAGGTAAAAACTGATAAATGTTTAATCTAGGAAATGAAAGTTAGGCCTACCATAAAAGTATTAATATCAACCGCTTATTTAGGGCCTTATGGGGGACGGGGTGGCGCAGCGTATCTTCCCTCGCCTTTTCACCAATGACGGTCTCGGGTTCGATCCGCAGGGGTTCGTTCTCGGGGCTTTATGTGAATTTAGTTCTTGATCCATACTCGTTCCCGCAGGTTTTATCCGGTACTCCGGTTTCCTTCCTGACTTCTACAATCGAGCTTCTTGGCATACATCTGTTCGGTAGTATGTTAGTTTATATGATGTGCTGAGGCTTTCATGGGCAGCCGCAAAGGCCTTGATCACATTTTACGGGATATGTGGCGCGTTAAAAATACAAAAATTATTATTGCATTTGCGTACATATGGTTCTTAAATTTGGAATTGGTGTAGGTAGGATTTATTTTGGGGTGGCATGGTGAAGAGGTAGGTGAAGATTTTTCAGCTCCGTGCTAAATGTTAAAGAGACATGAGGAGAATTTCCAGAAGAAGCGCCCCCATTTTTCTCGAACACAGGTTTTTACGTATTGGAATGCTTACCAATGTATTAGATGACACCTGAATTGAATTAGCCTTCTTATGTAATAAGATGATGCATTTAGTAGTTTCGTCGGCACGACAGAAAGTCAAAGCATGGTTTTCTATGGGGAATCGATTACGATAGCAGGCAAGTTCAAAAAAAGTTTTTGCGTTTTCTTTTGAACCTGTTTTAGGCTGGGAAATATACTGATAGACCTGGAAAAATTGCAATGATTTTTTCACCACAATGCCTTTCTATATAGGTCCCAGAATGGACTACAAAAGTCCAATAAAATCCAAGTGGTGGAACCACGCCTAATTTGCATAATCCAAAATGGCCGCCAAACCCTATGTTTTTACGTTCGTTTGTGAAGCTATACTAAAACAGCTGTGGCAGCCCATAAAATAAAATATTTTTACATAAATAAGGATATTAGTGCTTCATGGCATATAGAAATACATAAACCTGATTGGCGGAAGCTAACTTAATTGCATAAATTCAAATGGCGCCAAGTTTCAGGTTTCACTAATTTTCCTATATTTCTTCTCCTACATAGCCTTGCAGTAATAAAATTTTACAATTTTTACTTTTAATAAAGTCTTTATATTCCACATGTTATGGAAAGAAGATTCCTTATTGTATATAAAACCCAAAATGGATCCCAATTCTACAGTAACCTTGATTTGATCAACTTGTGAAACAAAGCATGTGACACACAACTTTTGATGGACTTGCATCGATTTTTCTACTGTGATATAGCTGGTAACTTGTGTAAGCATTGTGCCTTAATTTGCATACATCCTATGGCTGAAAAGGAGGCATTGCACATTAAAATATGATAAAATCAATCTTTCTGGGGAGAATGACCATCCTAAAACACCTCAAACTGCTGGTTCATAGTAGTCCACCTACCTTCTACTTCAAGCAATCATTGGTGTTTACTCTCCGACCTGTAAAGAGTCACGGGTGACATCGATCCCGCTGCTCCATTTTTTTGAAAAGATCATCCTAGATTCCCAGCTCAAGCACTGCTCGATCTTGGTTATCAATGACATCAAGGTCACAATATCCAGCCTCTTCAAAAAGAGACGAAACTCAGAAAGCCAAATGGCCCAAGTATCAAACCACTCAT
>JAMKCH010030283.1:0-16609 GCA_023653785.1 Ophioderma brevispina
TCCCTGGTTTCGCCGCCGCTGATGTCACTTTCGATGCATGGTACATGCAATTGTATGAATCAGCCCAAGGGTTTCCTGAATACTAGAGTTATTGCTTATATTTTTATCAAGCGATGAGCATTTGCTATATAAAATGCCATTTTGTGGCATATTATTTTTTTTTAGCTGGATTCCATGCCGAAGTACTACAATTGCATGAATCTGCTCAATTAACAGACTGAACGTTGCTGGTTTAGGGTGGCAATTGCTAAAATGGGTCCATTTATTGACCATTTGGCTTTCACATTCACAGATATTCTTAACTGGAATTTAAATGCCGTTATTGACAATCGTATGAATCAAGCTTCAAGAGAATCCAAGAATACTGGAAAGTTTGCTAGGATATTTTGATAAGGAGTGGTTAATAGCTTTTATAAATTGTCCTTTTTAGTACATTTTTAGCTTTCACCTGATGTCCCCTAGCTGGAATCCATGCCGAAGTCCTGGCAATTGTATTAATCAGCTCAAGTACTTCTTATAATAATGAGAGTTTTGTAGGACATTTTTATAATCGGTGGACAATCCCTATGTAAATGTGATGTTAACTAGCACAAGCCACCATTTTTCTGTTCACTAGATATCCTCCAAAATAGGTTCTTTGCCAAGTATACTTAATAACAGAACGACATTCAGTAACTGATATTTCTTAAGAAACTATTATTTGGGGGGGGGGGGGGGGGGGCATATGACAGTTCAGTGCCACTCTTTGTAAAAAAAAAAAACAAACCCCACTACCAGACTGTAGCTATACATTTTCTATGGGTTTGTATATTTGGATGGCATTTTGATGCCATTGGTTTTTTTTTTTTAAAACAAATGAATAATGGGAAATTATAATGAAAGTAACCTATTCCAATGATTTTTTGTAATTGACCCATTTTTGATGTTGTTATACACCATTTCTATTTTACACATTTGGCGTCCATTGCTGGTCACCATCTTGGATTGTATTTTAATTGAAAAAATCAGATAATGGAATACCTGATAATGATTAGAAACCATATTCCATGATATTTTTCCCATTGGACAAATTTTTTTTGGAGTGTTTATACAACCATTTTCAGGGATTTTACCCAGTTTGGTCAATCATTTTGGTGGGATTTTGATGCCATTTTGGATTTTTAAATTGGAGAAAATACACTGGATGGCAATTTCTAACTAAATGCTTAGTAATCAAATTCAATGAATATTTTCCATCTTGACACAAGCGTTTTAGGGTTTTACAACTCATTTTCTATTCGAATATTTGTATATTTTACACCCATTTGGCAGCCATTTTGGACGCCATCCTGATTTTTTGGTTAACAATCTCATGTGTAAATAGGACTTAAAAACGAAACAAACAGTTGGTTTGGTAGAGTCATGGGGGGTGCATGTTGAACCTCTCCGCAGATATTCGACTATATCACATTGAACCTATAACTAATCGACAAGACAGTCAAGATTGTATTGAATATGACGTGATATCCAACCACAAAATACTGCTATGTTACAACAAACTATGAGAAGTGAATTAGTTGTACACGTGATTGATCAACTACGCAGAAATCATACACTACTTTCTCCTATTTCTTGGAAAATCTTTGAAAACTTTAGCGCTCTTTATAGTCAAGTGTAGTAAATAGTGAAGTGCATTTAACCTATACGAAATGCACATCTGCTAAGGTAAGGGCAGGTGATATTACTAAATCTAGTAGGGAAATAACAAGTAAGACAATTGTGGGTTTCTGGTACAAAAGAACATTCAATTATATCATGTGTAATAATAAATATTCAAATTAAGTTAATGATTATACTTAAAAACAAGTTTAATAAAAAAATGCAAAAATTGACTTTTTTACCCCCAATTGAATATTTAGGCCCCCCAAATGTCACCACCTAAATCTCAATCTGTTTGTGTCGTAGGAATACAATGAAACAAGTAATTATTTATCATTGATTACCAAATCATCTTTCTAGCCTAAAGATAGCCTTTTTTACAGGAAAAATATCAGATGTGGGGGCGTTTTATTTTAAAAAAACATTGACTTTTAGTTAAAAATTCAAATTTTCAACGTCAACCCGACGGCGGCTGCAACTAAGACCTTGATTTCGGATTCAGCACAAAATTTGAGCAAGACTGACCCATCTCAACCTTTTGACCTCAGACAATGAATTAAAAATCGAGTATTGAAAGGGGATATACGCAAGCCGAAGAGTTCATGATATTAAAATTAGAGAATAAAGGTATGATTTTGGGAAACGGTACTCTCTTTACGACGAATTGAACCCAGGTGATACCCATTATTTTAAGTGGAAAGTAAGAGGCCTGAAGGCCAAGTTTTCCACGCAAAAATAATGGTTTCTCCGGGTTCAATTCGTCGTTAAAGAGAGTACGGTTCCCAAAAATCATACCTTATTCTCATTCTTAAACAGCCTTTATCATTTAGTATCATCTTTACCCAATTTCACGAGCTTTAGGCTTACATACAACAAAAAAGGACTGCAACCACCAGAGTGACAACAATCGAACAAAACCGTTGAACGCAACGATCATACGAAACGAGAGGCAATGTTGTCAGGCACGCGGAAGTATAGCAAAACGCAGTATGACGCGAGCGCTTCAACCTAAAAATAACCTCAATAAGCAAGCGCATACTACCTGGTTCAATTAAACGAATTGAACCCGGGCATCAGCAATGAAATTACTTACATTTTCACAGCCGTTTAAGAAATCTCATTTCTTTGAGTAAATCGGGGACGAAGCTGTGGATCACGGAAATTCCCTTTAAACTAAAATGTGCATATTCTGATTGTCTTGGGACCCCCCTGATTACCCGGAGTAGTTATCGATTTTGAATCAGATGAAAGGCCGTATTTTTCTCATTGCGTCCTGAAATTGAACCCTCAAATCCATTCATTGCCAAGATGTAAAAAAAAAAACGCCGAATTATGGTTAACATCAATATTAGAACACCAGTATTGGAATAGGGCTGGCAATGCGCCTTTCTTGCTTCTACCAATCAAAAACCGCAAGTTTGTTTCCCTCGGTACTTGATGGGGCATATGTGCAAGTGTCAGGCAAATAGCAATAGATAACAATAGAAATAAATCACAAACAAGCACTAAAGGGCCAACGAAGAGATTTTTATCTCAAATAATAGGGGTTCCTAAAAAGTGACAATTCTGTTTTTTTTGCATGGATAAGCTTCGAAAAAAGATCACCATCTGGAAATATTAAGCTGAGAACTGTTCTATGGTACAAAAATTGTGAAATTATAATTCCTATAGGAGCAAATAGGAATTCAGCTGTTTCTATGAAATAAAAGAAATACAAACCTCTGTATTCATGTGAAGTGGAGCAAAATAAAAGCTACAGAATATATGAGTGTATAACCTATAAGAAATCCACTAAATCCAGGGCGATTTGAGAGGGGGCGCCCCGGAGGCCGCGCACCTATTTTTTGCAGGCACAGGCGATGCATAGAGCGCGGGGAGCACTGACGATTTGAAAATGCCTTTTATATGCACAGGGCGCCCTGTAGATCTCTAGGAAAGGACGGTACAGGTTGTAGGGGTACAGTTTGTTGGCGCCACACGGTCGCCAGTATGTCCCTTCCAAAACACCTTCACCCACCTCTCAGAATTGCGAAACGAACGGGGGAAAAAAGGATGCATCGACAATTGGCGCCCCCTATATTGAGAAAATCCTGGATCCGCCCCCTGGACTAAATCACAAAATAGTCGGATGACTTGAAAATATCTTGTTGCACTTTTATCGTTGGGAAATGAAAATGCACACCGGGAATGCACAATTCTGGGAAAACACAGGACAGTTGAGGGCCAAGCCTGTTCAACCTATCAGCAACTCGCCCAAAAGATAAAACAAAAATTGCAGCAATACGGAGGTTACAAACAACAAACCAATTGGGTGCTTTGATGTGGGAGGTCGTGTCCCATGACCACGGGTAACCTCGTATCAGAAAATACCATTACTTGGAGTGATTCTTCAGCCTCACCAATGGTTTAGGAATAAAGAAAATATTCCTTAAAACCAATGGCAACCATTTAAAATTGGGATTTTTTTGCGACCTCCCCTGGAAAAAAAATACCAAAATCATATCCAAAATTATACTATACGGTAATTTTTCGCAAAGAAAGCGTAATATTTAATTGAAAAGTATATGTACTTCAAAATTTCACTGATTTTGAACTAGTCCATGGTTGAAATCTTAAGTTTGCACGACAGTGGTTAGGGTTTTCTATGGGTAAGTAAAAAAGAGTATAATCTGTTTCGAGGTGACAAAGGTTTTCAGAGGGGACCAGTGTGTGTCGGAGGTGACGGAGGTTAACAGAAAGGTATGCAATGATGTGTACTTTGAAATTTGTTTTGGTGTATTTCTAGAAACATTATACTGTAAGATGTATTGGGACTGTTCAACAAATGTTGTTGTTAACCCGCTTGTAAGAGTTCAAAGCATGGGCTATTTGTTTCTCTTTAAAGGGACAAGCCAGCGATTGCTAATCCGAAACATAAAAAAAATCATTAAAAATTCATTTTAGTATTTTTGTTACTGGCATGATATGCAAAATAAACCCGACAAGTGGTTGGCTTGAAATCCGTTTATACAGACAAGGCAGTAAGTTTTTGTGTGAATTGTTAATTCGATAGTGCGTTCCGACTCGAGATCAAAAAAGCCTTTCCCTGTGAATATCCCAGATGTAAGCGTAATATTTTGCACCATGACCTGTACAGTTTGACTCAAACACAAAAATTTAATTGATATTCTACTGGTGTAACCACAATCAGCGTTGTTTAGTGTAATGAATTTGTAGACCCCACCGGATTTTATGTCTATTTGTGGAAGATGGTTATGACAAATATCCTCAAATTAGAGTTTTGTTACTATTTGGTGTTTTTTTAAAGACGGTTTTATGGAAGGTACATACTTCTCTTTGATTTATAAGCTACGAAAAAGCATTTCCAAAATTTATATTCTCTCACATTATCGCTTGCTTATCCCTTAAGAAATGATATCCCGGGACAGATGAGATCTATTCTTCACAGGGACTGACTGGACAATTATAGTCGGATTTGTGATTCCTGTCAGTAAACACATATTGTTGATGGTACAGATTTATTTGGAGAGGATGTGTTGAGATGCAAACTAAAACGAGTGAACACTGAAATGCTCAATTTTGTTCAACAGAATAAGATCTTTAACCCATTTCACAGAACTTTTGTATCAAACCAGAGAAATTAGAGGTCAAAAATACACTCACAACAAACTGGACAAATATATACCTAGGGCAACTGGTGAAAATGGAATTAGTCAGCCATAGGGAAGAAGTAAAAACGAAGAGAATTCAAGGGGGGGGACTGGATGGTGTTTGCATTTGGAAGTTGAATAAAATCATGAAGCGTAAGTTGCCAATAGATCTGAAGCGCAAGGGTGTTCAATCAAAAATCATACAGCAATGAGCTCTGGAGCACAGACTGGGGCTGTCACTAAAAACATGGAGCAGAAACTCAACATCCAACAAAGAAGTATGGAAAGATGTATGCTAGGGTATCACCAAAAGAGATCAAAGACCTCATTAAACACATTACGGTACCAAAAATAAAAAATGGAGATGGGCCAGGACACATAGGCATGATCAAAGGATAATAGAGGACAAAACGGTTGTACAGAATGGAGGCCCAATGACAGGTTCCCAACAAAGTAGGGGTAACAAAAAACAAGATGGAGAGAGGAAATTGTGAGTTTTGTAGGCATGACTTGGATGAGAACAGCACAGGAGAGGGTGCATGTGGAACCAGCTTGAGGAGGTCTTCCTCCTGCAGTGGGCTGAAAGGGCTGATACGATGGCTGAAGATAGATGGATGGAGTGGGTGGGTGGGTAGGGTGGGGGATGATGGATGGATGTGGGATGTTTTTTTCATACCAGATTCAGAATAGATTGTCAACAGTTGAGGACATGTTATTGATTCCTTCGTTTTGGAGCAAATCAAAGAATGGATAAAGTTTCGTGTGAATGGATAAAGAGTCGAGGACAGTGAACCTCTCTAATATTGAGGAGGGATTAGGCACGTAAATATTGTAGTTTGTTATGAGTGACCAAACTCTTAGGACCTACTTAAGATTTATGATGACCTAGATGTCAAACAGTAATTTCTGGAACAAGACAAATAAATGTAAAACTTATCAAATTTTCTACTTTCCTTAGGACTAACAACTTTGATGAGTATAATTACTTATTTGTAATCATTTTTTATGTTGAATGCTCAGAGTTGGTTCACGTTTGTGTTTGGATTTCACTCAAGTTTTGCCTGCCTTGCATTTTCTTCCATGAGAAAAGGGACTTTTTGGTCGTCTGCAAGAATGGAAGGAGGGGGGGGGGGCGGGGGGGGTGGAGGACCTGTTGGGGACCTCATGTGACCTTGGTGACCCTCATGTGACCTGGTGACCTCATGTGATCTTTGGCCCCATCACCAAACCACGACGGCAGATGACACTCGCGGTACCCGGACCGCGATGTATTTTGTGGGTCGCCTGAAGAATTTAATGGAGGCATATAATAGTCCAATTCTGTTCTGTATGTCCGTCCGTATGTCCTATGTCTGTCCGTATGACTCGTTAACCTTTTTAAAAATGCTCTCAGGCTAAAATATCCCGATTACTTCAAAACTGATAGAATGATAGAGTGAGGTGCCGCCAATATTAGTGTAGCTTTTGGGCTGCATTATTGAAATTCATGAATTTTAATTAGCTTTTGCATATTTTCAGACATTCGGTTAACCTTTTTTGAAATGCTTTTTTTTAAATTTAAATATGCATGTCCACATTTTTTGGTAGGTGATAGAGTGAGGTGCCAGAATATTATGTGTAGCTTGGCTGCATTATTTGCTATCATGAATATTAATTAGCTTATTATTGGCGGTCAAAATATAACCATTTCCGCAAGGATGTGTGCAAGTTATCTTGTGTTCCGTAAGGCGTATAATGAGTAACTTGGTGGAAGGAAGCGGGTTAAAGAGCTCTCGCCCTGATAGATGTTGAGCATATTTCGGACAAATACATAGCAAATTAATTTGCAACATCAGCGTAATCGCTAGATGTTAGAAACGGTACATAGGATATGTAAAATTCCTGCACGAAAACCATATGGTGCGCATTCTTTGCCATGTGAAGCTTCCTGATACATGCGGCTTAGGTAGTGCAAATGAGCTAATAAATAGGCATAATTGCTGAATCGCTAAAATGGTAAAGGATATGCAAAATTCCTTTGCTACATGAAAAAAACTACTATACCATACATCTGGTGTGTGAATCATATGGCGAGGGAAGGGGGGTGGGTGGGGGGGAGGCAGGGTGGCGGTGTGTATGTTGGTGAGGTGGGGGGAGGCGGGGAGGGGGTGATGAGTAAGGCGGGGGTGGGGGCGTGGGCAGGGTGGTCGGGTGGTGGTCTGTATGGGTGGGGTCGGGGTGGTGTGCGTTGGGGTAGGTGCATTGAGGAAGGGTGGGTGCGTCGGGGCGGGTGGACCTATGTACCTTGGTGACCATGTGTGAACTGTTGTGACCTTGGTGACTCATGTGACCTTTGTGACCCCATGTGACCTGGTGACCTCAGTGACCTGATGACCTCATGTACCTTGGTGAACCTATGACCTTTGTGACTTTGTGTGACCTTGGTGACTCATGTGCCCTTTGTGACCCCAGTGACATTGGTGTCCTCATGGGACCTAATGACCTCATGTGACCTTGGTGACCTCATGTCACTTGGTGGCCCATTCACAAATCGGTGGGCCGGGGTAGGGGCAGGGTGGGATGCGGACGGGGTGGGGGGGTCAGGGAGGGGGTGGGTGCGTTAGGGGGAAGGGTGCATCGGGGGGTGGGTGGGGTGGGGCGAGGGTTGGGTTGGGACCTCATGTGGACCCCATGTGACCTTTGTAACACTTCTCTCCAGTGCAATGTTCTCTTCTAATCATCATTTGCCAAACTTCATCATAAAGCAAGTGATGCGCAACCAGGACGACACTTGTGGTTTGAGAAACCGCCTGTTTTAATTATGACACTTAATATGATCTGGTATAATCACATCAAATTTGTATTGATTGATTGGGTAAAGCATACAATATTACAAGAATGAAAATGGAAGCACTGACACACCCCAAACTTTTAGTGAACTGACAGGGAAATAAAAAATCCTACTATAGTTGGAGTAATAATTTCTTGGGCAAGTTACTAGGTATGCCAGCTTGAACACCAAAACAGCGCACCACTGGGTTGCAAGTAGAGGCAGTTCACAAACAAGCAACGCACGCATATGCCATGGCCAAGGAAATATTATTAATCGTAGTACTCGAACTATTACTAGTATAATAATAATCTTCCCAAAAAAGGGGATAGAGCATTGCTTATTCTGTCAAGTGTTATTGACTCTAGATCTTGAACCCAATAAGTGAAACCTCATTAAAAAGTTTTACGTCGTCCATTCACTGTGAGCGGGAAGAGAAGTATTTAATGGCCACAGGGTAAAAAATGTTTATGGTACTCATACAATGTATAGTAATGTAGCTAGTAAATGTTGACCTAAAATTACATCACATCGAGATAGCTTGGATGTTTTATGAAGTATCAGGATGAAAACACCCGCACTTATTTGAAACATAAATACTTACACTGAAAAAATAATTCCTTTCCAGCATTGGAGAAATAATGCATTCTTATATCAATGACATGTAACACAACTAGTTTTTATTTGGCCATCAAAAAGGGCCAAACTTGTATAAAAGCAGTAGAGCAAAGGGATTTGACCTCCAGGCCAAACCAGGGCATAAGTCTAATTAGACTTCAAGTTCATTAACAGACCATTGATCCGAAAACTGAATGAATCAATTTCCAGTAAGTTGATTTTGTACAGTAGCTTTGTACCATGGACACAACAGGTTTTGAATGGACAACAAAGGCCTAGTCTGCGTGGCCGGGATTGAACCCCATTTTAATATCTACCTATGAAAATAGACATGGGAGTTTTCACTTAATTTGAAATCTACTATAGATTTGGTAAATCTTAAGGCGCCCCAAAAAGTTGTTGTTTGTCCTCGTCCGACCGACAATGTACCTTGGTCCTGACCACATTTTTTTTAGAAAAAATTCTTTATTTTTTTTCATGTTGTAACTCAAATCCTCAAGGTTTTGGTATAACAAGTATTTAAAAAAAACTGTGTCGGTCGCCAGGCATAATTTTACAAGAAATACGAACAACATTAAAAAGCATTTACGGGAGTAGATGGTTTTCTAGTTTGAAGTTGCACTTAATTTTAACTTAACGTAGGTTACATTTTACCTGTCATTTCAAAAAAGAAATAGAAAAGGCGCCCAATTGGGCG
This sequence comes from Ophioderma brevispina, assembly GCA_023653785.1. Taxonomy (NCBI): domain Eukaryota; kingdom Metazoa; phylum Echinodermata; class Ophiuroidea; order Amphilepidida; family Ophiodermatidae; genus Ophioderma; species Ophioderma brevispina. Next base: position 9,413 of record JAMKCH010030283.1, read on the forward strand.
CAAAATATGAAAAACTGCATCCAAGTTACGAGCTTTAATTTTATGTACGTAAAAACTATCCGTGATTTCAAATAAAGATAATAGAAAAAACGCCCAATTGGGCGCAAAATGTGTTAAAACTGAATCCCCAAGTTATAAGCTTTAATTAACGTGGGTACACCTTCCTGTAATATATTAATAAAAAGAAATTCCAAAATAAAGATGTTAACCTAAATCCCTTCCAATTGGTGCCTTTCACCCTGTCATATACCTCTGCCTAAAACGTAGTTAAACGCTCCGTGGCCTGATCATTTTCTTACTTATAACTCTCCTATTTGTACTCACCCCTTCTATCCCTGCAACGTTTAACCAAACTACCATTTCCCAGCCAGTCTGGGCAGAGACCTAAAATCAAAGGAAATTATTTTAAGGCCATTTAAAAACCTGCAATTAATGATGTTATTTTTCTTTGTATGAAAATGCACGATTACACACCCAACACTAAAAACCCCAAAAGAATGTAGGACGCTTTAGATCATTTTCATAAAATGAAAACATATAATGAAATGACTTCAGATATAGATAGAATAGACTCCTTCGCAATTTGAGAGCAGTGGTTCTATAGTCGGGTCGCTGAAGGAGACCCGACAAAAATTAATTTACATATAAATATCATGGAAATATGTGAATATTACCTGTACCATGTGTATTTTGGGCATTTCAAGGGGCTTGGAAAACTTAAGTTCCAACATTTTAAAACATTTGTTGTTGTTGTTTATCTTGGCTGTATTGGTGACACAAAGAATCCAATGTTATTAAACAACCATTGGCACTCGATGTTGTGCTGAGTTAGTGCGTTGTTGGAATCAGTGGCCAATGAATCGAAGTTATCATCACTGTGTACTCTAAATAAAAACATTTTTTTTAAAAAAAAAAAAAATTAGCAGCCTTGATACATTGTGTTAAACTCCATGTATTAAAGAATATCATACAAAAAAAGAATCATGTTTTAGGGGTTTCTGAAAGCTGCTCTACATGCAATCACTCAAACCTTTGATACTCGAGGATGTGTTACAAAATGTCTGCTTAGGTCTTGTGTGCTAAGACCAATTAATGGGCAATTGGGTTTCTCTCATCCAAAGACCCTTGTGTTTTGCATGTTTTCAAAAGGAATTTGTACCTGTCAGAAAATTTAATAATATGGGACCACGACAATTCACGGAATGGATTCAAAGCGATTAGTCTCAAACTTTACAAAATAGATTACCCCCTGTTAAGCAGTGGCAGATTTAAGGAAAAGAGCCCTGTCAGCAGCTTAAGGTGGGGGCCCCTTAGCGTCAAGAAGCAACGCAATATCGCACTTTAGTGCGACTTTAAAGGTGTGTCGAGAGGGGCCTCGAGCAATATTTAAGGGGGCCTGTCAGGCAGCTGTGACACTGCTGACTATTAAAAATCCGCAACTCTTGCTGTTAAGGTGCATGATTGTTTCATTTTGTGTCATGTACAAAAGGGCACATAGGGATGTTTAGGGGGAGCTGTTCTGTGTGTGTATATTAGGTGGTAAAAAATGTTGACCCAAATGTTAAGTTACCCTAACATAATTACTGCTGTTTCCACCTACATGACATATTTATGCCAATTGCATGTTGTAATGGTCCTTGGATAAGTGCCAACAGTGGCCCTCATGAGTGGGTGGTCAAGGTAATGTAGTAGGTCACTGCCAAAAATTGTCAGGAATATAAAATTGCTTGGTGACCCACATGGTTGGTGACTCAGGTGAATTGTACCCATTCACAAACTGCAAAGCGGGCTAAGCACCATGTTGTGACCCTATTAGACTTGCATGTGAAAGCTGTTGTAGTTTTTTTTGTCACTTGCAATGTAATTCACAAAGGCAATAACCAGTCTAGTTCTCTATCTTATGTCTAGTGCTGAAATGTTAAGGTCTGGGGGGTGGTGCCCCTCAGAAAAAAACTCTGAGGAAAAACTCAGAAAGTAGAAGAGTATTTCATGTAATCGTTCCATTTTTTCACCCTTTGGTCGTGCGATCAGGACATTTTGCCAGTGACGACCAGTTTTTTGCATTGAATTGGAATTTTCCCATGGAAAGAGTGCGTTCGCTACAGTGCACTTATGCCTGGTTAAGATTTCAAAATTTGGGCCAGGTTTGCAAATTTGTCTCATTTCTCAAATTTTATGTTTATTAGCATGAAACTGGTTACAATCATGAAAGGGCAACAGAGGTGATGTGGACTGCATTCAAAGAATCAAAGGTGAATGAGGTTAAGACACTATCGTGATTGCTAAATCAGACAAATCGAAAAAAATAAATCAAAACGCAGATTTTTGCATGTTATTTTGGTAACAAGTACAGGTATCCTAACCTACACTGCAAATGATAAGACCAGAAGCAACCTAATAAGGGACAGAATAGGAAATTTTAGTCAGACTGTCCGTTCGGACACTTACTACAACACGTAATTGAATGGGGAATCGTATCTTGGAACACTCTGCCGTTTCTTCCTCTTTCTGTAAATTATTCAGTTGGAAAGGGTAACCTATGAGAATTCTACAGACTTATGCATTCACTTTGACGTATTCCTGCAAATCTCAAATCATTTTTCAAATCCAACTGATAGTGTCTTTAACTCTTTGCGTGCAAGTGCAGCAGGCGAGTATACTCGCTCAAAGATGAATTTTGGTCAATTTTTGTCTATTCTTGTGATAAACATTTCCAAATTATTTAGTTTAACTGAAGCATATGCAGCATCAGCAGAAAAATGATTTAATGAGTCCAAAGAAGCACTATAGCCTTTATTTTAGAGTCATCCCAAAATCCCAACATGCCACTGAGTATGTGTTAAACTATACAGAATGTCCAGCATCAAACTACTGTAACTTTTTGCAGTCTTGGTCAAAAATGTATGCACAACATACGTCTGCTATGGGATGATAACCAAGTAGTAGTTTATTGTTCATTGCAAGTATATGAAGTAGCTTTTTTTGCATATTTCATTGAATTGAAAAATATCGTGGGTGCCAGTTTATCCAACCATATTCCATATTGTCTGTTTTGCAATTAGCATATTAAGTGACTAGCTCATTTGCCTATTTTAAGAACACTTAACCTCATTCTTTCTACCTTTCCAACAACTTAAGGTTTCACACCTCTAATTAAACTGCCTATACAACCATGTACAAACGCACAGTCAGGAAACTCTCCTTTCTTCACTATCGTGCGACTTGTACCTTAAATATTAGGTTTTTCTCAGAAGTATCTTGAAACTGTCAGCCTGCCAAGCGTGGAAATTACCGAGGGTTTGACATCAATCCCATTGAGAAATTGGCACCTGACAAATCACCGCCCCAGCTAGGACTATTGAATAGAAGCAACATCCATTTTTCCTGCAGAAATAGATGTTTCCTATACTTTCATGTACAAACACTCCATCAAGAAACTCTCTCAATTGCTTCGCTATCATGCGACTTGTACCTTAAATATTAGGTCTTCTCAGAAGATCTTGATACTGTCAGCCTGCCAAGCATGGAAAGGACCAGGGTTGAACCAGCATCCCCTTGAGAAATTGGGGCACCCGACAAAAACACCGCCCAACACGGACTATTGAATAGAAGCAACAGCCATTTTTTCCTGCAGAAAGAGATTTTTCGCCTGAAAATTTCGATTGCACTTCTGATTTGATGTGCTCCTTTAGCAGAACCCGAACAATGATATCTAGCTGAAATTGCAGATTTAGGCCAAATCCAGCTTTTTTGAGGGGTTAACTTAGGTATGTGGCCCACTCTCACCGATTTTAACAATGCCTGCCAGTAAGGTTGGGGGTAATTAGAGGTTGAAATCTTAAGTTGAGTGGCATAACCATACTTTTACCTGGGCAGGTGGGGAAACAATATAATGGAGGTTCACACTTAAGAAAGCATGTTTAAATTGCAAGTGAACCTGTATATGTTATAGAGTCTTTTGGTGAAAATTTTCTAAATTGTTTGCCCAAAATAGGGGGTCTTTGGTGACAGTGGTAAAATTTTCAAAAATGTTTTGTTTTTTTAGATTTTCCAAAAAATATGGCGTCTTTGGGTGACACGGTGCTGAAAAGGGGGGTGGGGTTTAACAGCCTTACCTACGTATCTCTTCCCAGATGGGAGTGCCCCCCCCCCATGATTCACAAATTAAACAGAAGTTGTATACCCACTTAACATAATGAATTAATTAATGCTTGCCTTTAAGTCCCATTATGGGCAGGCTACCGTATCCCTACAGCTTGTTCGCCATCTAACAGCCCTCAGGTTTAAATTCTATTCCAAAAGCATGGTAGGCAAAAAGTACAGCCAGTGCTTCGTGCAATACTCCCATTCCATGCCAATTCCATCCAATATTCCCTGTAAATCAGAAGTCGGCATCAGCTGCTCAGAAATTCCTAACTTATAGTACAAGAAGTAAGACATTGACATTTTCTCAACGCAAAGAGGGCATTTCTTTCACAAGTGTCGCACACTGGATTCAATGACTATGATATTGGGAGGAAGGATTCAAGTTGGAAGTACCAGAGAATTTTAATTTTGCCAATGTGTTGGATGATTGGGCAAGGAAAGAAAGGGGAGGTAAGAATTTTATCCTCGGCTGCAGTGGTTATGTCAATTGGATGTTTTTTTTATTTTGAACAGAAAAATACAGGCTTAACGTATTTGCGAAACTAAAGGAAACGAAACAGAGCTCCCATTGGATTACACGCTTTATTCCGTCATGGCATGCATATGTCAATAACGAATAAAGCGTGTACTCCAATGGGCTTCTGTTTCGTTTCGTTTCGGCGAACATACAGTAACCAAAAATACAATTCGTTTTTTGTCTTTGCTGAACATGTTCAGGAAGAGACCTTGTGATCGTTAGTACTTTTTTGTTATCCCCCCTGGTCCAAAAGGCCGAGGGATTTTGTCATAGATAATCTGTCATATGTCTGTCCAGTCTGTATGTCTTCACCTGTAACCATCAGACCCCTGACTTTAACCACAGGACCTTAGTATACTAGTATCTACTTCTACTTGGTGCTGTGACAGACAGGTCCGTATGCAGAACGGTGCCAAATGTCATACTTTGTGTATTTCAGATTTTTCCACTCTTATTCCCCAGAAAACATGTCAAACTCTCTCTCTGACTCACCGCCATCTGTCTCCACCTGTGCAAACTCTCTCACCAACCACCCAGGGGATCTCCAAATTTTTAACTGCAGTATTTTTTTAAAGTTTTCCTGCAATTGCTCTCATTTAGAGAGATAATTCTAATCATTATTATGTTGTATAATTCCCATGTGGGGAACATATTTGGATCCAAACAATAATAATAAAATTGGACAATTTAAAAACCCAAATTTATTTTGGTCTTGCTAAAGTATGAGTTTTTGCAACTCATAACCAACCAATAACTATGGCACAGTCAATTTCATTTTATACCAAGTTGGACCAAAATGTAAGATGGTCTTATACGCCATTGTCATGTTGGCGCTGTCACTTGCAAAGGTCATTTGGGGTCAGTTCAAATGTTCTAGGTGATAGTGCAAGCAGGTGAGACAAGTGAGAACCATCCTGTCCATACAGTAAAACCCAATGTTTATATTAGACAACTTCTGACAACAGTCTTGGTTGTGGCCATATACAAATATGAAAAATATGTCTTCCTGTATTTCAGAATTATTTTACATCCTTGCTTCATTTTTAAAAACTTTCATATACTAACCGGTATGAAGCTTGATTTTGCAAGGGGATGCACACACGCACAACACCCACACACCTCACAACGCATCACACACACAGTCTTGTGTGTTTGTTCGATAGGGGACACTAGTCCGAATCCTACTGATTGGCGACACCGACCACAAATGCCCGTTCGTAGGTTCAGCTTGTTTGTGTGTTTTTTCATGTTCCGATCATGGGTTTGGGCCGAACACACATATTGTGTTTTCCTAGCCCACTCCAAAAACGGGCCTTTTTAGCACTATTAATACATAGGGCTACCCCCTGGTATAGGTCCTACGAGAGGGGACGTCCCCGGTCATCAAATGTTCCCCGACGGAGGTCTCTTTACACGTTTCACCACAAAACACACACACATTCACACATACACCTTAAAGAGCACATTGGGGAGTTTTACTGAAAAATCTCGTAAAAAAGCCACTTTTTTAGACATGTTTCAGAAAAAAACACGTTTCAAAAACTATATAAGGAAGAATTCAAACATAAATGACAGAAATGCACAATGTGTAATGGGTACCATAACATTAGCAATTTTCTTAATGTCACATATTTTTACTAAATTACTGAATTCCCTAATTTCACTGTGTTTAATCGTTTATATACCTGTATAAATATAGTGAGAAATTTGAATGGGTTCTCAAACACTTGGACAATTTTTCATAAACATACTTTAACTATTCCGTCAATTTTGACGGAAAAAAATTACCATTCAAAAATACGTTTCTAAACATGTTATCAAGCATATTTTAAAGGAATTCCCTTATTTTGATTACATATCATTGTTTAATACATATCGGTCCAGATTTACATAATTTTGGGGGGCAAAACGTCATACCATTGGTTTTAGGGGAGGGCGACCAAGACAGTGCTATTGTTAATGTCATCCGTCATGTACGCCATGTAACAATAGCACATTTATTAGCCATTGGGAATAACTTCAATAAGTTTACATGGGTATAATTAATACATTTGTTTTATTTAAAAAAAGAAAAATTTTGATAACTTAAAACAAACAAAATATGAACAATCTCGTTTTGGTATGCATAACAATTTTCTTTTTTGCATTGTTACAGCATCCATATTGGCAATAACAATGCATTTTTTCAAATCTCGCGGGATCAAACCAGCCAGTCCCGAGATCAATCAACATCTATCAATTTCCAACATGGCTGGTGGTCAGTCTGTAACGGCAGTGCGAAATGAATAACGATATGTTTACTGTTTTTCTAAATCTGGTACCAAATTCATTCCGTAAATAATAGGACAAAGTAACAATAGCACAGAATGGGGCAGTCTATGGGCCACGAAAACTGAGCGTGTGTGTAGAAAGTCAATGTAATTGTGCTTGCTTGTATTCACGATAGATGGTCATGCATGGATACACATACTGTATAGAATTACGTGCACATGTTGTCGCCAGTGGTTAATTGCATGGCGCCAGGGCTCAAGATG
>JAMKCH010030284.1:0-30820 GCA_023653785.1 Ophioderma brevispina
CTATGAGGGTTTGTGATGACAAATGACATTATACTCACTTGGTCATTAGAAGTTAAGTTTGGCGGTGAACGTCCTCATCAAGTATCAAATCAGTACTGCAAAAGTAAGAACTTAATAAGAAATGTAATCTGACTGTGTAATTAAACATTTAAAAATTGATACACTTTTGAATGTCATTGACTATACTTTTTTTCAGTAGAGAAAAAACATGATTGTCAGAAGGAAATAATCAAATCCAGAACTTTTTTTTATATAAGATCTTTTCAGCTCTTTTATTATCAATTTTATCATTTTTATCAAGTCTAATTAGTGGAACACCCATATAGAAACTAGAAGTCAAAAGATCCTGCTTGAAATGTGTGACAGCAACTTAGGCAGAAAGGGATGGATTTTGATGAGAGGTATAGTAATGGAGATTTGTTTGTTGATAATGAGTCAGGCCGTTGAGGGCCTGAGGACTTGGTTATCTGGTAAACCAGTACATCTGTCCCAGGGCGGTAGTCGTCGGTGGCTAAAACGACACCTCCGATAAATCTTCACACAGCAGTATTGTGAGGTGCAATGCCAAGTGAATCTGGTCACCCGGGGCCCCCGTTTAGCGGCGACAAAACTGAATTAAAACTTTGGTTTTTTGAATAACTACTTGTACAAAGCTTCCACAAGTTCCTTTCAGTATCAGTTAGTTTCAGAATTTAGTCTGTCCAACTCAAGAAAATATCCTTGGTGGAATTCAGTAGGATAAATGTGCGGCTGGTCAAGTGATTTTATTTCTGAACGATATTTCTCTCATGTACTCTTTCCAGACTGACCTGGTTCTATGTAGAATTTACAATGGGTAAATTGGTATTGAAGGTCCTACAAAAAAGACAAAAGATGACGATGAAGTTTCAAAAGAGGTTTGAATTTTCATAAATTTAAAATGTGGATTATTTGTGTTTGATTGATGCCAAAACAATTTAAAGGTTGCATTTTGTGATTCATAGCACCTTCTGTTTTATTCATGGTTCACTAGATATCATTGAGGAAAAGCTTATTCACAAATTGGTTGATCCCGATCTTGCGGTTTTTGTGATATGAGCAAATGATGTTTCCCACAGTCCTAGGCCACTGTGCTGTAATTGCTGTCCGTTACGGACAGAAAAAAAATGCAAATTCGTACAGTTACGACCGCATTTGATGTAAGATTTGTACACATGGATTTAGGACTAACGGTTCAGATGATATTCAAATCTCAACTTTTTTTAGGTAAGTCGGGGGGGGGGGGGGGATGAGGTTGTTTGGATCACGAAATGCCCCCTTTAACAAAGAAAATGTTGGTATTATTGACCAATAAACTGATGAACCCAAATTTTGAGAAAAGGCGAGAAAATATTTTTACGTTACTATAAAGACTACTGACACTAATGTGCAATTCCAATATGGAATAGCCGGGAAATAGCATCATGTACTGGTTTGATGAGCTCATCCATTAGTGTTCCATTGGTTCAGGTGAGTCAAGTAGAGGTAATTTATTTAGTGAGTTAACACTATTTTACGATGGACGGCCAGAAATTTGGCGTTTCCAGTTCCGCGGTTATTTTGTAAATTAAATGGGGGTCCGATTTACTAATTACAAAATCGCTTATTCTTAAAAAAAAAAAAACATCTGCACGTTTTTTTGGCCATTACCATTCGCAGGTAAAGTGCGAAAATCTCAAATTTTGAAAATTGAGGGTGCCTTCAAAAATGTGCTGTATTGAGTTATCTCGAAAAAACATATTATGAGCCAATTTTTTTTATCCATCAAATAAAAATCACCATTTCCATGAGACAGATTTTGCTGTGAATTTGTCCAAAAAAGTCAAAAATGTATCATTATTAAATGATCAACAAGGTTATGTTAACATGATATTTAGCCATAAAGAAGCATACATGTAGTCTTCAAAAGCTGATCTAGGAAGGTGATCAGCACAGAGAAGGGAAGATTCAGCCACATGGATCTAATGATAAAAACATAAAGACAAAACCCAATTAAAGAATAAAAGATGATATTTTTTGTTTTGGCCATATCTTGAGATGTTGTCCATAATGGTATGGGCATCCAATATTTTGAGTGGTGCACGTTGCATTGGTAAATGGCTATAAAAATGTATACTGTGAATGGAAAGCTCGAATATGCTAGTTTCGCCAAACGAAGGAATTTTGTAATAAGAATATAATTAAAATCGGAGGATAAACGATAATTAATTCTAACAGCTGCGGAAAACTGCCTTCCAATATGAAATCAGCCGGGAAACAGTGCCAGGTTCGGTCTATGATCATCCCTTAGTTGCTCCGTTGGTCCCAGGCAAGCCAAGTTTAGAGGTAAGTTGTGAGGTGGAACTATTTTCACAATGGACGGACAGAAATTGGCGTTTTCAGTTCCGCAGGTTATTAAATACAAGGGCGTCCGATTCTATATGACAAAATCACTTCTTTATGAAAAATAGGCACGTTGAGCATTACATTCTCAGGCATGGTTTACTAGACAATTATCGACACAACTGTGCAATACTTTCAAATTTTAAAAATGGGGGTGCTCTTCAAAAAATGTGTGTTATTGCTTAAGAGGCAGCGGGTACAGAGAATAAATCTCCACTCAGTAAATTTCCATCTAATTCCTATACCAAGGCTCTGGACTGTCACGGGTTAAATCTTTAGAACGAACATGCTTATTTTTGTTGGATTCACCAAAATACAAACAAAACGAGAGGCAGAGAAGCTGTTTTCGCAAACTAACGAGGTCAAAGTTCCATACTTATTAAAACTATTACAACTAGCTGTGCACTATACTGTGTTAAATACATCTACTCGTCTCATAGCCCACACGAACATGCAAAAACCCACGCTAATTTTGGAGACCTTTGGAAATCTGCAAAAATCACCGTGCCTGATCTTTCGATGGTGAAACTTTTCTGAACAAACCAAATGCCTGACGTTGTTCTTGGATATCTAAGGATCGTTTTATAATCGAGGGTCACCATGACAAAATCAATGAGAAATGAGAAAGTGCATTTTTCCCTGCTGTAAGTTTTAGGCATAATATACCTAATAATAATGGGCCTTGCGGCGGTAAACATATAAGCGTCCACCAGTGAGCGACTGATCAAGATGGCCTGACCTTAGCTTTATATTCTATCTCTATGATCTATACATGGTATGTTCCTGTCGGCTAATAATTCTGCGTTGCTTGATATATCATCTAAAAACTTGCCAAGATGATGGTCATGAGGTTGTAGTCACCTTTACTGCAGACCCAAGGGCAAAGGACCTCGGTGGGACGGCCCATCCAACAGAAGGAGCAGTATCCTGCTGTGGTAATCATATATAAACACCACAGTACTCACATTTTTAGCATCAGTCATACTCCTTGAGACAAGACCCGTTGGACTGCTGTCTGGCCAACTACCAAAGGTGCAATGAATTAAGCCATCTCCAATGACAGAGTGGATGGGAATGACATTTGCGGGCGTCAGGTCTTTAGGAAAACTGATGAGAAAATAAAGGACAACATGACTGAAAATGCGATATAATGGAGTATGGTCTTTAGGAAAACTGATAAGAAAGAAACAGACAAAACATGAAAATGTGTCTTAATGGAGTATTGGTTCTTTAGGAAAATGATGAGAAAGAAAAACAGGACAATGCGATATTAATGGAGATTGGTCTTAGGGAAAAACTGCTGAGAAGAAACAGAAAAATGAACACTGACGATATTAATGGAGTATTGGTCTTAGGAAAACTGATGAGAAAGGAAACAGACAACATGAAAAAAGGTGATATTAATGGAGTATTGGTCTTTAGGAAAACTGATGAGAAAAGAAGAGGGGGGGGAAAACAGACAATGCGATATAATGGGAGGAGTATTGGTCTTAGGAAAATGATGAGAAAGAAACGACAACATGACAACTGCGATATAATGGGTAGTTGGTCTTTGGAAAAGGATGAGTAAGAAAAGACAATTAGACTTCTTGAGCAAGTTGTTGGGGCAAAGTGTTTTGTAATAAATAACAAGCAATGTATATTGTATAATTTAAAGCCAAAGAAAGAGATCATTTGTAGCAGCCAACACCCTCACGATAATAACTGGCCATGGCCCAACAAAATAAGGGATGCGCCCCTCCTTCACAGTGTTTAACGTCTGCATTTATTATGATAAAACCGAATTAAACAAAAAAATATAATGGCACAGGATCACGCCAATTTCATGACAAAAATCCTCAATATCCCAAATTCTATACCTTACTAGAATATGCCGAAGTCTTCCTACATCATGGTGAATTCCCACCCACATTGGCCAAAGCCCCCATTAGATTCATGTTCCCATTATGATGAACATGAGAGTTGTTGCAAACATCACACAGAACATGATGACGTCTGTCCAGATACGGCCTCATCCCACCATCATGGAAAATTGCAAAATACTGAATCATTAAAACACTAAACAGCAATTCTGAGGGGCGAGATCCCCCCAATTTAAAAAATGTGAGATTTTTTGGACCAGCATTTGGGTAATTGGCTAGTTATGGAAATAAAAGATTTAGCGATTTGTTTCCATCGCCGGCCGCAGACAGATTTTTATGGTTTTTGATGGGTTTTCATTTTCCAATTCTCAAGTTTATTGGAAAATATACACGGTTGCAGCTGTGTAAAAATGCTACCCCATGAAATCGGATGATGCTGCAAGTACTTGGTTTATCGTTATGAACATTTTTGAAAGTGCATAATTTTCGCGAGTTTTTATTTCGGCAGTTGAGGATTTAATTGGAAATTCCACAAAAAGCCTCATGAAAATGTCGACTTAGAGTACAATGATATACCGATACACATAACATACACACACACAGACAGCATATCATGATCAACACCAACACACATACACACCAACAAACACAGCCTTGTTTTCCCGAACTGCGGGACATCAAGAAATGCCTATTGTTAAAGAGAATAAAAACACACAATGGGAAAACACAGGACTATATTGACAACAACCTATGAGGGACGATATATCCGGTTGGCACAAAAACTATCTTGGCTGTTTTTCGATCCAGGATTGTGCCAAAGTCAGCCCATTTTGAAAGTTTCGAAAATATACATTTGTTGCCTAGGTCTGCTCTTTCATTTGGAACATCGCTTGAAAAAGTGTGAAGAAGAAATGGCTGAGATGACCCGACAGATGCCCAACCCCCCCCCAAATCAAAAGTTGAGTTTTGGGGGATTTTCAAGGGCATTGCAGTGTACTGCAACACTTAACACACAGACCCACAATCATATTGCAAGTAGGATTTCTTGCTCATTTCAGTGGAACACTTTTTGTATAATATTGATTGTACCATACAGTGACCACTGAAAAAATCCAGAAAGTGCATACATTTGGGTTGGTGGTTTTGCATCTTTTGGACATCTATTCCGCCATTTTTGCACGCTTTTTTAACTCGATTCATCTGATATGGGACCCAGTACCATTCTTGCGGAGGTTTGAAAAAATTCAATGAGGCGCAGGGACTTCCTGTTAATAATGTGTGTGTGAGTAATTTTAAAGACTGAAATACACTATAGTAGATTTCCATACATGAATGGAAATTGTATTCAGTGGCAGATGAGTGAGTGTTAAATGACTGGAGTGTCCTCCAAGCTAATACGGTGTGTGACACGTGCATTTGAATTCTTTCATTTTCCCGGTAGAGCTCGAGTTGACCCTCTCCAAAACTTAAAGGAAAGGTCCAAAACTCCAGGGGACGAAAGTATCAACGGGAATCGACTATACAAGCAAAGGTTAATGAAAGAGCAAGGCCTAAGCAACAAATGTGTTTGTCAAAAACTTTCAAAATGGTATGACTGTGCCAATACTGATAAAAAAAAAACATACCAATATTACTTTTTGTTGCATTGTATATATATGTTCAAAGCATTCTTATGCATCATCCTTGGTCCAAAGACACACCTACGTGTGCATTGCACACAGCTTGTTCACCTATAACTTCCCAGGGACTCAAAAAACTACACCTACATTGGACAGAAAAACCACAATTACAGAATGTCTGAGGACTAGCTAGCCCTACCACAACCGATTACCACAGAATACCACAAATTTGTGGCAAATTTTGTGGTAAATTGTGAATTGGATGTCCAACCCATCAACCATCAATCACTGTGGTATTCTGTGGTACTGAGTTGTTGATTGTGCACATCAGTTGTGGTACCTGTGGTAATGTGGAGTGTACCATTCTCTGGCCTGTGGGTGTGGTGGTAGTAGTAATTGCTTGCAAAAACATCGTGAATGGTGTTAGGGTAGTGAAAAGCGTCCATAAAATGAATATTATTGTCTTATTTGTGTCAGTTCTCAGGCATAAAGCCAAACTTCCACATGCACACAGTCACTCCCACACACATTATAATATGGTAACAATTAGAGACCATTGTCTTACCATGTTGTATATAACGACAAATCATGCCAGAATAAGGATGTTTGTCCATAATGCAAAGTCTGTAACTGTGAATTGTGGAAAAGAAAATGACAAGGTTAGGCATTTACCTAATATTTTCAGGCAAATTGAGGAGTTTCTTCCTATTTGTTACTTTTTAATAGAAACCTATGGTTTGTAGGCCCTTGTTTATACATTAATATACATAATCACATTGCTAATTTAGGGGGGGATCAAACACAAATCCACAAATCAGCAAGAGCCTCCTGCATCTGCATATTTAATCCAATGAGGGCAGCTAAATGCCTGGCGGTTTTTGTTTTTGTTTTTTTTTTTTTTTTTTTGTTGCTTTTGGTTTTTTTTCTTTTTTTCTTTTGGTCTTGTTCGGGGGGGGGCCCTCGAGCAAGATGTGTATCATGTGCTGAATCCTGAAAAATCTTAATTAAAAAATACCGTTGTGGCGCCGGTCGTCGCGGTTTGTGAAGATATGCCTCACATGACCTTTGACTTGATATGTGACTTTGACCTTGATATGTGACTTTGACCTTGATTATGTACCTTTGCCTCAAACCAATATGAGGGTTTGCATGTAAACTCATAAACCAAGTAAACCAAGTTTGGTTCAATGAAATTCAACTTTTTCAACGAGGTCATTGTAAATTAAACGTGACCTCACATGACCTTTGACATTGGTATGTGACCTTTGACCTTGGTTATTGGACCTTTGACTTCATCAACAAATGGGGGTGCCATGTTGCACCTGTGACCCAAGGGTTTGGTTAAATCCATTTTTAAGTATGTGGTTATTACAGGCAAAGTTAACCCTTTCACACAAATTCAGTGGAAAAAGTGATCCCTATGGTTTCCTGCCCTAAGGGCAGGCGCACAAGGACTTATTAATATCTTTCTCACTATGATACTAAAATAGATCCCGTTAGTTAGATTGTTGCCCTGCATGTACTCCACAAAAGGCGTCGACTTACCGCGTAAATGCACTTCTGTGAACACCCGTCCGAAGTGCACCGGCGTGTGCATTGCATTTGCACTGTGGGTTGATAATACAGGTCATAGGCAAACGGTTGATTGCCTAAATCCCAAAAATCCAATGTGAAGCAATAGTGATACTTAAAGGTACGTGTTTCCGATATCTTTGGGACCCCCCTGATTTACCCGGAGTATACGATTTTGAATCAGATGAAAGGCCGTATTTTTCTCTTGTCGTCCTGAAATTACAGCCCTCATCTATTTCATCCCAAGATATAAACAAAAAAACCGCCGTTTTAGTGGTTAACCACTTTTATTAGCAAGGTTTAAATATAATTTATGTAAAAAAAATGCATTATTGCGTCTACCATCAAAACCGCACAAGTTGTTCCCACGGTACTTGATGGGGTGATGTGCAAGTCCAGGCTCTCATATCAAGTACAGGAACACAAATACACATAAATAGGAACAACCACCTTTAAAACTGGTAATAAATTTTGCTATATTGTAGAGAACACAAATCACGGTATACTTAAAGAGACATGAGGAAGATTTCCAGAAAGAAGAAGAGCCCCAATTTTCTCGAACTAAGGTTTTACATATTTGGAATGCTTACCAATGTATGAGATCACACCTGAAGTGAATAAGTCCGATCGCGTGTCTTTAATGATAATATGATGATGATTTAGTGTTTCTGTCGTGCATGACAGAAAGTCAAAGCATGGTTTTCTATGGGGAACGATTACGATAGCAGGCAAGTGCAAAAAACAAGGTTTGCAGTTGCCTTTGCCAATGTTTGTCCAATAAAACTTCCAAACGTTTCGGTAGGTGTTCTACAACCGTTCAAGTTCAATTTGAGAGAAATCAATCCTAAAAAACATTCCTCCTGTCACTTTAAAACTGGTGTACTTAGATGTCTTGTTATGACATCTCGTGGAGTCAAAGGTCAGAAATACCTTCAAACACATAAATGAGCTGTGCACAAGTGATCTGAATTTTATAATATAACACAGATTTAAATTGATTTTTAATTGGTTTTGTTCAAGGAATTTGGTATGTCCAAAAAACAATATTACATAAATATACTCCCCGCCTAAAAAATCCGAACGATATAAATTACGTATTAAAAAGGTATGTAGGTGAATTAAAGAATAAATGCCAGGAGCGTTTTCGCGTAATGTGTTTGTTAATTGACCTGTATCCGTAATGCATTGGACAGTGCCGTAACCAGCTTTTTCAGGGGGGAAAGAGGGGGGCAAGATTTCCCCCAAGGGGGGGGCACGGCCCCCCTGCCCCCCCCCCTCTGACTACGCCACCTGTGCTGATAACGAAGCATGATGTGGAAGTTTGAGAGATTATCCAGACTGCTTGGCGCGTTCATTTGAAAGAAAGTTTGAGCACGTGATGGCCATTTCAAAATCGTTCGGATTTTTTAGCGGGAGTATATTAAAATTACACACAATTCGTTAAGATAGGAACTTAGAGTTCTCTCCCGTGTTGAAACGTTGCAGTCCAACAATGAATGTCCTCACAGCGAAGACTTCCAAAATGACAGTTGCATAAGTTCGCATAAATATCCATGGTATATTTCAATGCGAATCTTCCTGAGTGTCTTGAAGGTAATTTGTCCAGCAGTTCAAGCACGACGGGGGCGGGTTTCCCTCTACGACACTAATATTCTGCAATAAATCAGGTATTCTACCACATCAGTCTGCCGCTAATGTTCTCATATAGGACCACGAAACGGAATGGCTTGTTAATTCCAAAACTGAAGCCTTCTGGCTTTAAAAGACAACAGCAGACACTTAGCTATCAAGCTCGGGCGGATCCAATATATTATAAATCCTGGCAATAGTAAGCTCAAATCTACCATTAGTGTAGATTAAATTAGCTATAATATACTGTTATAACGCCTGATTACAACTGCTGGCCCCAGAGTCTTTCAGGGACAAGTATTTAACTTCTCACAGCTAGATACCCCTTGCTGACCCCAATATATCAGCAATAAAACAGAAACGAGTACTATCAAATCAAGATTTCACAAAAATACATCATCTGATTGCATCATTGCACATTTATAATATCATGGGGAAATCCCCGATCATTGTAATAGTTTTGATCTTAAACATAAACACGTTGCTCAGTTTCTCACTGTTACATCTTGGGGAATTCCATTTCCCCTATTGTGCAAACTATCTAGTTGTAAATAACAGGAACGTGAGCTCAATATAGCATTGGGAAGCCACTGCTAGCCTTGTGATCATAAAACAAAGACTTTCCTGTGAGGAAACTTTTTCTATAAAATTGAGAAATCAATTAATATTTTTAATCACCAAAATGGAGGATGTGAAACAGTATATTGCAGCTATAATTGGTGTGTACTGTGCAGTAGTTGCCGGAGTATTGCCACAGTAAGAGTAGCTGCGGTATATAGATTATTACCAACGAGCGAGACGAGAGCTGGCTATATTGCTATGGCTAGGGCAGTCTGCATTTATGTACAAGTATAACAGTGCTATATCAGGGGTCTCAATAGGCGGCCCGCCAGCCAAAATCCGGCCGCCAACATGATTTTTTGAGCTTGATTTGCTCTATTATATAAAGGGAAACATAAGAATTTCAGGTGGATTTGGCCCTCAAGAGGAATTTAAAACATTGTTGAATTCACATGGCCTTCAGCTAAATAATTGAGAACCCCTGTGCTATATCATTGGCAAGAGAAACAACAACTTTCTTTCGGTTAAATGCACAAAAATATTTTAAAAAATACACGGCAAGTAAAACTTGCGTCATCCCACTGGTAAGATTGGCAGTCTGGAACATGGACCTCATGATGAACTTTGACCTTGTTTTGACCTTTGACCTTGACATCATCCACATTGAAGGAATCCTTCTATTGCCCTTAACCCAAAGTATGGTTTAAATCAGACTTCTTAAACGAATTTGAAGACCTGAGAAACGAAAACCCTAACCAAACTGGAAACACACACATACAATACAGACATGCGTGCTATCGCAAAATACCCTACTGCTTTTCAAGCCAGGGGATGATCTAAAAAATCATCAGAAAAAATGTTGATGGTTAAAAATATTTTTAAAAGGTTTGCTACTGTCAATCGGTTCATGCTGTGCACTGATGGGTTATATGTAGATCAAAGCACTATCACATGCAGTTTAATAAACCTTCGCACCTGCAATTCTGACTTTCTTACTGGATTATATTTAGTTGATCTACTTTGTGAAACTGGAAGCACTCCCCATATTGAAGTTGACTCATTCCAGTCATATTTGGTTAGAAAACAGTAAATTTTTAAAAAAAGAAAAATATTTTTTTACGTTTTAAACACTGTCACGAAAAACCCTTGAGGAAAATTTAAAAAAAATCACCAAACATCTGTCCTTTAGGAAATTTTGCTAATTTTCATGCAAGAACATGATTTTTTTAAACTGTTTTAATTTAGCAAAAATTTTGCAACAAAAAAAAAACCTCCTCTTTCCACCCACAGACGCCTTTTTCACATGCTGTCCTCCTGTTCCTTTGGCTGAGAGGAGGAGCGGCAGGACAATTTGTTGCACCCCCGGGAAACCTGCCCCCTCAACCACTAGGCTTGGGCTACGCGCCTGCCTCTCATTTCACAACCCACAGACGCTTTTTTCACATTCTGTCTACTATCCCTTTGGTCTGAGAGGATGAGAGGAGGAGATTTTTTGAGGATACAAAATATTCTCTTAATTTGTACTTGCTTGTGGTAGACTACCCCCGAGAAACGTTATTAAAAGATTTATTGGTCAAAACATGAAGGGATAGGCAAGCGATATTGCGAGAAATCGAAAACTTAGAATGAATTTTTTAAACTTATAAATCAGAATAAGTGTGTGTATAATTCCATATAACTCTTTAAAGAGAAAACACATCAAATAGTGAAAATATGAAAGTATTTGAATACATGTTCGTGCTGTTTCCTATAATATACATCGATGGCTCTCAAAATCTACACTAACGCTTGTTGTGTTTAACACCAATATCAGAAATAAACAATATAAATAATCTTTGTGTTTGAGGTCACAATGTCACGGTCATGGTGCCCAATATCATGCTTAAAATCTCGGATATTCCCAGAGAGGCCGTTTTTGATCTCAAGTCGGAATTTTGATAACGCACAGTATCTATTACAGAATCAGATAAAGGTACTGCCTTGTCTTTAATACAATACAACCGGGTTTCAAGACCTACCACTTGCCATGTTATTAGCCACATGCCATGCCATAACAGAAATATCAAAATATGAATTTGACGATTTTTTTTTCGATGTTTCGGATCAGCAAAATCGCTGTCTTGTCCCTTTCAAAGAACAGATTGGCTTTGTAAATAGTTCTACCTTGCATTCTATCTTGTTCTTAGGTATCGGAACACGTGGAATGAATTACCTGCTTCAATAGCCCAATGCCTGTGACTATGTTACTATGGCGAGTAGAAAGCAGTCGAAGATGAATATACTTGCTCCATGATACGAATAATAACACCTCAAATTCTCTGGTCCCAATACTACAAATAAAAGATAGAGTTATGAGGAATACCATATTGCAGCCAAACAAAAAAATAAGAGTGGAAGTACATGGAACTGGATGATTTGTTTTCTGCACCTGGGTGGCAAACTAAAAATAACTTCATTTAAATTCTTTTGATTTTAAACCATCTGACTGCAACTTCTACTTACTCTCTGTTGGACATTTCTCGTTAAAGATATTTGGTTTGACTGACATAAAAAAATACATGTGGTTTAAGGCTGCCTCTGATTTCCAGGAGGCGCCCTCAATCTTCAAGAATCATGTTGTTTGGCATATACATGCTTGTCCAAATACTAACGCTGTGTGAAATAGTCAGATCATATCAAAATAGAAGATTTCCTTTGGACACAAACATATTGACCATTTCGGGTTAAATCTGGAGTCCTGGGAACAAAACTATAAGCGATAGGGCCATGGACCTTCATTTTAACACAGTACACATGGGGCTTTACATGTTTTTAGCTCTCCCACATTAAATGGCTTAAATATTGGCACAAAACTTTACAGATGGGGGTTTTTTGGGGTAAGACCATTCTAATCAAGTATAGAAAACTCTAAAACTTAAGGTATGATTATCGCTACAGCTTCTCCCATATCTGTTGAAATCGGCTTGTATTGGTGAAAGAAACATGTTGGTTACAAATTTTAATTTTTTCCAAAAAATGTTTGTGGAGATGTGTCCCCACCTAATGCATTTTTAAATCCATAGACTCGGGGCGGCCAACAGGTGCGGGTGTGGCCACCCCCTGAGAGTTTTCAAAATTTAAGGAAAAACATGAGTTTACGAAGAAAATGCACAAAATAAGGGTTTTTTTTTAAACCAAAATGGGAGGTCATTTTGTACTGTTTCCCCCCCCATATGTTTCGGCCTTTCCTATGATGTACCTGGCGCCGCCCCTGCTAGATACACTGTACAGGGACGATTTTGTGGCATTATTGAAAATGGACCAATGTGGCCAATTATGTGAACTACACTTCTATTTCGTTTCGAATTATTTCTCAGGTAATTGGAGAGTTATAAGATTGGTCTTTGTTTTTTATGGTTAAGAACTCTATAAAACAATCAGTATGTTGTGTGTGTGTGGTCACTACCAACAAAGAACAGGTGGTTGCAACACCTTGTTTGAGTATTTCTAGAATCCGAAGAAAAAAAATCAAATTCTACTTATAGGCTTCAATATGAAAAAAACAATCACATTTTAGAATTCTCACGTCCATATTGTGGGGCAGATTGAAGTGTTTCTATTTGAAATAACAGGGTGTTTTTTTAAATTTTTCCCTAAATTATTATTCCCTAAAGATTTTTATAAAGAATTAACACTTGATTAAAAAAAAGCCACATTAGATTTTAGGGATTTTGTTTATACACACTCCTTTTTTCAGCTTCAAAGCCCGTCCATCTTAGGCTGGGAGAATTAGTTTAATGTAATAAAAATTAGGGATTTTTTAAAAAAAGTAAAAAAAAACAAACACTATCATACTCTATTGATACTGCAAATTATGTGAAGTAATCGGGGTAAAGTAAAGGTGATAAGATGCATGAACATGGACTTACAAAAATGCACCCTAAAGAAGTATTTCCACCGACTAAGAACATACCCTAAACAAGTTATTTTGTTGTGTGCTACACTAAACAATACTTTTGTAAATTGTGCTACCCGAAACAAAAGCAATGCATTGTGTTGTTAATATTCTATCTTACTTTGTTTACAATATTGTGATGTTTGTTCTCTGCTTAATTGAGTATTAAATACCCTAAAACACGTGACAATCACATTAAGGGTAAGAAAAACATACCTTTTTTTTCCAATTTTGCGTTTTTGACACCCTAATTAAGTACGAGCGTACATCACCTTTTGGAAAAAACGTTTTATGTGTGTTCTTGTTCACGCCATCCTATACTCTGTTAATTACAAGTGCCCACCTCCCCCCCCCCACCCGGAAGTTTTTGATTAGAAGATTCGATTTTATGGTTAATTTTTCTATAAAAACCCATTTTATCCGATGATTCCACCTTAAATCGGGTCATTAAAATTATAATAAAATTGTTCTACCAATGTGATTTCAGGTGAACTGATAGCTGTAAGTTAAACCATCAAAAATATCAATTTTGAGAAAATCTGGAGGGCACACAATTTTTCAAAGTCTTTGTCTCTTACACCATAGGCGCACTACCTGCCTACTGCATCTAAGACACTATTTTGATTGGTTACTGCAGGTAATATCTGTAAGGAGCAAATCAGAATACTGTAAAGAATGGAGCTATGGTTTAATAGAGATATAGACGATATTTTGAGTGGTCACTCAGGGGCTTTTTCTATTGTGTCCTGTAATTAGCCCAATCAGGGACGACTGTATCATAGGGCCCAGGGGTTAAGTTATTTATCTTAGCTCTTACCAATAAGCCACTTGTTATTGAGCCATAAAAACAGGAACAAAGTCAAAAATGATGGACGGGTACAGGTAGGAACGGGTGAATAGAAAGTCCATGTATAGACCTCCATAGTAGTAGATCTCAGCAGGTATACCAAGGAGTGTGATGGGAGAGAGGAAGGATGCCAGAGGTCATGGGCAACTGGAAGACTGAATACACCTCTGTCTGCAAGGTAGGAATCGAAAGAAAGGGAAGCTTATCTGAATTTATCTCAGGGACGGATACTCAGTAAAAATTGGTGGTACATATGTGCTGATGATATTGGTCACATTTTCACTATTCTTCTACTTCTGTCATATCCACAAGTCATGTATGGCTTGTGGTGGTGTCAGGATTTATTCAACTGAGTATAAAGCTGACAGGGGCCGTGTGTATCATGATAAGGATGCTCCTAACATGGCCCGCTGTTGAGGCTGGGGCGGAATGGGCACAGTCAGGGGTTTTCACCATACTCTTATTGACACTGGCTGCAATGTACCATGCACAGTTAATTTGTGAACTCTCTGTACACGGGACCGACGGTTTAACGTGCCCTCTGAAGGACAGGATGCTTTCATGATTTCATTCGCCCAATTTCAAGTGAACCCTGGAGGAGAGCAGAATTCAGTATTCGATCAATAGTGGTATAACAGATCAAATCCAGAATTGAGTTACCCGAATAAATCCCAGCAAGTGGACCCCACCGGGATTCGAACCCGGTAATTGTGGTAAACTTTAGCCACAAGCAAGGCACCCTAATCACTAGGCCACGCTATCCCACATTTTCCTATGACGTGTTAAAAGTGGGTGACCCGGTCACGGTTGAATTTTCATAGGATGATTTCTCCTTCACATGAAAGCATTACCAATTACCAAACTTCTAATTAAAACTTTTGAGTTAAATCAGTCCAAAAACTTCATCTTTTAAAGGAAAATATGTAATGATTCTGAATATTTGGAAAAATGTGGTATTAATGGAAAGCTTAAGTAACGTAGATTACATATAAATCAAAATAAGTTGAAAATTGTACACATTTGTTGAGTATTTTGCCCTTTAATTTCCCGCCATTAGCTTACTCGAAAACGATTCGGACAAATCCACATCGCAGGCAAATGGTGACGTCAAAAGTGATGCATCCCTAATTAACCTCGTTGTGACCATCATATCGCAGTGTTGCCACTTCAATAATAATTAAACACAACGAATGAAACAAATATTCATCGTAACTTTTTTTTCTAATTTATTATTACTTCATTCATCCATCAATATTACAGTTACAGCAATAACAATTCGAGCAAACACGATGTTTTGGTCAACACTTTGACGTCAGAGTTGGGCGCTATGGATCAATGAAGCCGTGGCGAAAAATCCGCACGTTTTCTTCGTATGTCAAAAAAAGCAAAAATTAAAAATGCCTTATGTTGTTATTTTACATCAAATTGTTATTATTTTTTCGGGAATTCGTGATGGTATGTACAATATATTTTATGAATGTAAGTCAAACTGAGCTTGACAAACTCTTGGCATATTTCCTGTAAGTAGAGGAGAGTGATTGCTCTCCTTAGATTAGTGCATTTATCACTACCCTAATGCCAAGCTCTTCTTAAGTGCATTAGCATAGTGATTTTAACTCCTTCTGCGAAGATGAATTTTTGAGTACATTGCAGTGGTCAGTTCCTAACTCTTCTCTGAAAATCTTAAAGGTTGCAACGAGAGATTTCCAAATGGACAGGTGTTCCTAAAAAAAATGAAAAATTCTGATTTTGCCCTAATTGTAAAGCTTTCATCAAAAAATCCCATCTAAAAGGCTTAAGCTGAGAACTGTTTTCTTGGTACAAAATTGTGAAATTTCTAATTTCGTATAGGAGCAAATATGGAAATTCAGCATATGTTTTTATATTGGAATATAAACAGTCAAAGTCACCATTATCTCTCTTTGAGACATATTTGTTGCCAATTACATGGTAAGAGATCTATTGAGGGCCTAATTATATGAAATTATATAATAACACATTATCTGGGGCCTCAAAATCTCTCGTTGCACCTTTAAAAGAGACATGAGGACATTTCTTAAGAAAGTGCCCCCAATTTTTTTTAACTGTTTTTTTTCATTTTGGAATGCTTCTAATGATTAGATCAACCTGAAGTGAATAAAGGCCAAATACACCATCTTTGTAATAAGATGTGATCTAAAAGCAAAAGCATGGTTTCTATAGGCGCCAATTGACGATAGCAGGACGTTCAAAACAAAGTTTTGGCAAGCTGTCGCCATTGAGATATAGGGACCTAATCTTGTTAGATAAAAATGAAAATAACCAACTCATGATTAAAGGGTCCATGGTGACACATTGTGTGAATAGTTATTTCCAAATGTCCATTGTACTTGATTGGACAGTCAGGTGTAATCACACCAACTAGCTACAGTACATGATGTGCATGCACAAGTATGACTCTCTGTACTGGGAATGCATCAAAGTCTCCTCTGAACGATGGGGTATTATCATGGTCAATTGCCCAAATCAACAGGGAGATAGAGCAAATCCAATTGTATCAAATATAGCTCTCCCACAGATTAAATCCAGATTGAGTAGCCGGTAAATCCTCACCCTTTGC
This sequence comes from Ophioderma brevispina, assembly GCA_023653785.1. Taxonomy (NCBI): domain Eukaryota; kingdom Metazoa; phylum Echinodermata; class Ophiuroidea; order Amphilepidida; family Ophiodermatidae; genus Ophioderma; species Ophioderma brevispina. The sequence continues at coordinate 17,024 of JAMKCH010030284.1, forward strand.
CTGCAGTTATACAGAGAATACTATGGTGTAGCTATAATAGCTGTCAGAAATTTCCAGCCAAAATGGGGGTACGCATAGCGTGTTTGTGCGCCAACCCGCGAACGCACAAATAAGCTCTTAGCAAGCGTACACGATTTGAAATTGTCGGCAGATGTGCACAGATACGCGCTTTAATTTGCATAATACATTGCATGCGTTCGGCTGCCTGAGATTCTGACAGCGATTATACATTACCTTGGTGGATTGTTGTCCTCTTTGTGTGAACCCATGATACAAGCCCGTTGCTGCACTTATTGCTAGAAATACAGAGAATATGACGTAATCCCACGTGCCCAGCGGGTACACGTCAGTGCTCATTTTGATCTGCCTGTAGAAAACAGCAAACAATGAAACAGATTATTTGTTTATAAAAGTTTGTTAGGCACTCATTGGAATAGTGCTTCTGATCCCAACTGCAGCTACTGCATTGCAACTATTACACACTGATACTGTGCAGTAGCTTCCACGGTAGACATGGTGTAGCTGCCATATAGGTCATCATATGAGTAAGAATTTGGCCTTGTACATAAGCAGCTGAGTCAAATTTAATCAAAAATAAAATGCATCTGAATTTGCTCTTCTGCACCTGGAACACTGAAATTGCAGATGTAACACATCTATCAATTCTGTTTAACTAGTAAAAAGCCATCTTGTTGCTCAATATTGCATGCTGATGCTGCAGTTCCGTTTGTGACGTAATTAAAATGGCCCCCACAACTGTGGTTTAACCCTAACACATCACATGTTCCACCCGACAACACATACGACTGGCAGTAACAGCTAGGCAAAACATTCTTTGCTCTAGACATACGACCAGAAAATTTTGTGTGCTTATTACCCGGGGTATATCACGTTATGCGTACACTACCACTATCCGGTTGCTTAAACTTTGTGGGGAAATAAAATAATGTGACTCATTACCCGCATGACGATGTAATGAATCAATTGATGCCTAGGCCCATGCACTGAGAGTCACTGCATGGGTGGGGCTACTAATATGAGCATGCCCAAAGCATGGATTTAAGTCACCATTTGCAGTTAATGCTGAATATGCATGCACAATGTAAATTGTCAGTGACAGGGTGAACATGATCGAGTACTGAGTTGGGGTATATTGTGGAGTGATTGACGCTTCACACTACTTCATACTACATAATGCCTTCAATCAAATCAATAATAGCGATCTCCCCTTCTCCATGTACTTGTGCATTCAAGCAGACCAACAACAGAATTCATTTTAATCGTATTGATCGGCCATCTAATTGATGTTAAGACTTACCTGGTACTTGTGCATTCAAGCAGATCAACGATAGGATTTAATTGCGATCACCTAGTAATAGTATTCTTGTCAAGGTATTGTGATGGCTATGACTTGCGACTATGGAAATTAGTATTGGGAAACTTTCAAAGCCCACTCAGCTCGATTCTTGAAACCTTTGATGTGCAAAGAGCCGCGAGTCAAAATGACTTGCGACTAAGGGAATTTAGAGTATTGGGAAAGAACTTTTGAGATGCCTTATGTTCAAAACGCCGTGGGTCAAAACAATTTTTCTCGCGGGTCAGAATGAAAAGTCAAGAGTCAATGACGTGGAACCTCAAAAACTGGCTAGGGCGAATTTACTACCCTGCTATAAATTTTTCCAGCGTTAAACATTTACCGGAAAGCTTGACAATTCCTTACGGCGAATTAACCGTAAGGATTACTCAACAATCAAATAATAATTTACACACTTTACCCTAGGGTAGACCGACCCCAGGGAGATTCCCGGGCGGACAACACTGGAACCAGTCTAAGGATAATGGCTGAACCTTATATAACACATACATTGAACAACTCAAAAATTTCAAAATTAATTTGATAAAATAACAAATTGGTGTTCCCTGGATAGATATTACTATCCCTGTTAATATGACATGTTAACCACATCTCTCAGATTAGAAATAGTGAGTTTTTTGAATAAAACATTGGTAAAATACCAATGTTCAAAGTTGCCGCCAGTCAAAACAGAAAACGGAAGTGTTGATACCTCACCTACCCATTGCATTTTGGGAGTGTGAGTTGCCAAACGCGTATCATTTTTCACCTGATGCATGTCGCAAAATGTGTATCGATGTTGCCATGTGTCACAAGTCTCTGGGCTCTCCCCGGTGTATAATTAAAATCGGCCTGACAATGCCGATTTTCGCTGGTAACAAATAACAAAAACGAACGAGTTGTCAGACCATTGAGCAAGTATAATGTTTCGCGACTCGCCGAGGTCAAATTCCCATGCATTGTGCAAACAATATTAGAACTTCGGAGTGTTGTGCATTACTACTGTGTTAAAAGGTCACACGTGTTTTAGCAACTATACGCACAAAGCCAGACCCACGTGGCAACGCTATCGTGACGCCATTTTGGGAAAAGGAAAAATATTTTATATGATCTTTGCATTGCTCAACTATCCCAACAAACTAAATGCCTGACGATGTTCATGGATGTCTAGGATCATTTTATATTCGATGGTGTCCTGGGGAAGTCAACGACAAAGTGTAATTTTCGGGGTAATTTTCCATAGGGCTGCCATGGGCTTGGGCGGTAACTAATAGCAACAGTATGCTGTAAATTACGCTGGTGCCCTGTGCCTTGGGTTTTGCTTTATGGCTCAGTGGTGAGACACCAAAGTCGCAAGGAACCAGCGTAGCTGTAAATGCAAATAAGTGATCAATTGTGCATGTACGAGTCCACCAACAATCATGTTGAATTAAAATGGCGTATTGTCGCCCAATTTTCCTTCGACAATTGAATATATATACGTCAACTTTTATCAGCTACATTTTATATTTTATACAACAGCACAAAAATCAAAATGAAAAATAAGGTGGTGAACAAGAGGTGGTTGAGATATTAATATTGTAAAGGGTTTTCTGCAGCCAAGTGCCAAAGGCAGCCAAAGCTAGAAGTACACAGGACTACCGCTGCAGTGAAAGGGCTGGGTCTAGGGGAAGGGTTTGAAAGAGGGGTGGGGTAAAAGTAGTGAAGCAGTGTTTCTTTTTCGGAAGTTCTCTCTCGAATTTATAGTCCTGGACAGTTTTTGGCGGGGAGGGAGTCCGGCCCTCTATTAAAATAGTCCAGTCTGGTTTTTTTTTTTGATGGGGAAAGAACAAATAGACAAAATTACACAGTGATTTTTAGGCCTACACATGTTTATTATTAATTACACACACACACACACCCACATACATAGGCCTACATACATGCATATATACACAGTTGTATACATACATACATTATACACACATACATACACACGCAGTTGTATACATACATACATTATACACATAATACATACATACATACATACATACACACATACATACATACATACACACATACATACATACATACTTACATACACACACACACATGCTCACACGCGCACACACACACACCATTTTTATAATTTATATAGGCCTATAAAACTCATCTGACTTTTTGTTCAACCTGTTTCACGCCAATGAGGTAACTTAAACATTTTCTTTCGGCTTTAGAAAAATCAGTTGTAAATATCTGTGAATGATCGCTAATTAAATGTTCATGCACCAAAACTTCACGTTCCGCCCAACCGGGCAGCTGCGGTTGGTCCGTGTGATGACCATACGGTTGCCAGAAATTTCACACCGTAGAAAGCACCCGACGTCCATATTGTTTAAACAACCGCACAGCATATCGACATGGAAGATAACCAAAAACATTGTGATGATCAGTGGGCATTGCTTTTGAAGCACATCATGAACATATAAGGCCCTTCACAATGGATTTTTAGTTTCCTGTTGCAGGTTAAAAATATTGGGGGCGGTCACTTTTCATTATTCATTATTTTTTCAGGTTCAAAACGCGATACAAATTTCCACTTCCAATGCATATCACATAGATTTTTAACACACACGATACAGAAACTACCTACCTAGCAAGAAGGCTACCACTCACTCAATCTCAATTTCCTGTTTTAGAAAGCATATAACATTAATAAACGTTTGATTTGAGTGGAATATGTAATTGAAGGTAGGTGTAAAGGGTTGTAAATTAACTCCATGTGTCAGCATAGCAGATGCTTCTCAATTTTCATTCTGGTCTACTGAAGTTTTCTTCATCACAAGTTGCGTATTTACTGGAAAAGAGTCATCACGATTGAAATAGACATATTCAATCATTTCTCTGCTTCACTTAAGTTTTTATTGCAATGGTCACTCTTAACAACTTTGTAAAAAATAAAATAAAAAAATATTGGAAAACTGCACCACAGATCAAAGTAACTATTGCTTTCTAACCAGCGTTAGAAATAAGAAAATAATGTGGTAATCCGCCGGATTACCAAGGTAGGAATTTTGGTAATCCGCCACAAATTTTAGTCATCTGTAATTTTTATTGTTTCAGTTATCGACCTTTACATTTTATATGTCAAATTAGGGAATTACAAGAAACCCACTTACCATACAGGCCAGAGAGAAATAAAATCCTTTTTGGGAACTAAAGGTCCTCATGTTAAAAAATTGTGTAAAATGGGCACCCATCATGTGTAGCACAAAGTCCCTACTGACAGTGCTCATCACCCATTGAAACACAAAAGAGCCAAAATACCGGGAACCATCCAGGAACCATCCAAAGTGTCTACTTTTGAACATCATTATTTTGATCATTTTGGATGGAAATGCGCAATTTGTTTTGCTATTTTGGTTTTGTGTTGATACACAAAGGAGCCAAAAACACCAGAAACATCCAGAAAAATTCTGGGACCATCCAAAGTGACAACTTTTCTTTAAAAAATAATTATTTTGACCAGTTTGAACCAAAACCTGTTGAATCGGGATCCAGGTAATTTTCATCAACCATTTACACACAAAGGAGCTACCAAAGTGCATAATTTTAATTTTAATCATAATTTTGACCATTTGGGACAGAAATGGCCAATTTGAGTTACAGGCAATTGCTCAACAACCATTGATACACAAAGGAGCCCAAAACACCAGGAACCATCCAGTAACCATCTGAGACCATCCAAAAGTGTCCACCTTTCTTTAAAAATCATTATTTTGACTATTTTGAACCAAAACAACTGAATTGGTTTCCACTTCCAGGCATTCTTATCAACCATTGAAACACAAAGGACCCGAAAACACTGGGAACCATCCAGAAACTATCCAGGAACCATCCAAAAAGTGTCCACTTTTCTTGAAAAATCACATTTGACCACTTGAACCAAAATAGCCCAATTTGGGTTTCCAAACAATTTGTAGAACAAAACCATGATACAAAAAAGGAGAAGAAAACACTGGGAAACATCCAGAAACAATCTGGGAACCAACCCAAAGTGTTTACTTTTATTTCAAAATAATTTTGATCATTTTGGACCAACAGCCAATTTGGGGTTCAGGCAAAACTTAATAGCCATTGAAATACAAAGGAACCAAAAACCCCTGGAACCGCCATAAAACCATCGGGGAACCATCTGAAGCTATTTTAAACCAAAATAGCTGATTTGGGTTCCAGCAATGGCCAACAACCATTGATACACAAATGATCCAAAAACACAGAGAACCATCCAGAAACCATCTTGGAACCATCCAAGAGCCCACTTTTGTGTAAAATTGTTATTTTGACAATTTGTTATTTTGACTCCCAAAGCAGCCGATTTTGGGCGGTTAAATGGTCATTTTGTGACCCCCATGTCATATCTGACATATCAGATCTGACACAGCCTAATCGGGACTACCAGTATTAAATGCAGGTAAGGGATGGGCGATAACTATTAATGTTAGTCTCTTCAATGATGTACACTTTAATCTAAACACAGAAAATGACGGGTCCCATTTAATGTTTAAACAGAGCACAAAAGGAGACTAAGTCTATATCATTCGCGCGGAGTTACTTATCGGGAATTCTGGGAAAATTGCATCTGCATATTAGTCTTGTTCAAGACGTTTTCATGTTCCTTTATACACTGAAAATGTGTAACATATTATATTATGTATACCTCAAAGTGCATGCAAGATCAGGCGGTAGGCAAGGGTTCTATAGGTGCGAGGCAAATTATGGATACAAGGTGAAGCTACCCTGATGTTGCTAGCCAAACAAATAACGGTATTGCCATACAATTTCTGTTCTGCCGGCAGACAAGGGCTGTGAAGTTTCGAAGCTTTTCGAGGTAAAACGGAAACCTACTCAGTCGCACCCTGATTATGATTCGCTCACAAGATGCAGCCATGCAGACCGAGGTAAACCGCAGATAGCTGGAGTGGTTGTGACCCGAAAAAAATAGCTAGCAATGATTCTAACTATGGCAATCCGTTTCTAATGATTCATGCTGTTGGTTTTCCCCAATTTTTTCTGGAATTCCCGATTAGGAACTCCCGCGTTCATGAAATTATTGGCTCCACCTTTAGTCGAATCTTCGTCCAGGTCTGCCTTCGTCCGATACGCGTAAGACCGTATGTCTTTGAAATAGACTAGCTTTCGGGTCGAGCCGGATATTGATGCTGTTAGGATGGCATGTCCTCCCCCCACACACACACATACTGGCTGAATTCGTTAGTCTTCCGTTGACTCCCGATAGTCGCCCATAAAGGGAGAAAGTGACAACTACACACTTGGAATGGGAGGTTTGTTTACGCCTAGCCGAATCTGTAATCTGCGATCATAACATAACAGACCACCTGATAGATTATGTACTCGATATCGCGTACTGTCCATGTCTAAATTCTAAACGGGATAAATTCCCAATTAGCTCCAATAAACAGAGCTAAACGGAATTATAAAACCCGAATAGGGCGTGTCAGATATGTCAGATCTGACATGGGGGTCACAAAATGACCAAACCGGATTTTGGTGCAGGAAATGCTCATCAACAATTGAAGCAACAAATATCCAAAACACTGGGAACCATCCGACAATCACCAAAAATTTTCAGCCTCTCCATATTCCCGAACCCTCACCATGCCATCCCGATCTTGAAAAATATGCTTGAAATTTGACCAGCAATTTAATATTATGGTCCCTACATTACTAAGGCTCCTAAAAAAAAAGACTTGAAAAGACCACCCATTTTGAGTTCTTGAAAGTCTTTGTGGTTTAACCACCCGACCCTCCAACTTCCGACTTTTAATAAAATGCCGGGTGAACAGTGGCTGTTGGCAAAAGCATTTTTTTAAAAGGCAAATAGGTATTTGTGTAAGAAAACTCTCATAATACTTGGGAAAAATCTTGACTCTTAAGATACACAAGTAATGAATTATTTCGGGATTCTTGGCTTGACGGGCGTGTGGCAAACATGAAACTAAAAATTCTTGTGAAGAGCCTAATCCATAGAATCATGCTACCCTCTACTTGGTAAATAATTGACTTTTTCTGACTCGCACAATAATTTCACACATTTCGAGAATAAACTGGCGATTCAATGCAAGTCTAGTACTTTTTCGGCCGTCGTCTTCGACACAGAATCGCGTCACTTTCAACCCTCCGCGTTTGAATAGAACACCTTCGGAATCGACCATATGGCAAGTCCTCTCTGTGTAGAATAATGTTTTCACTACATCATTCAAGCAGTTTTTATGATAATACTAAAAACTTTCACGAAATATCGCAAAGTTGAACACTAACTCTACTTGAATTTCGAAATAGCTGCCCGTTTTTTTTGTCTACGGATTCTGTTGTACTGCTGCTGCCAATTTTCACCGAGAATGAGGTTAAGGCCCTTGAAACTCAATCAAAGAGTTTCCTCGTCACTTGTTTTTCATTCCATATGAGTGAACTATTTCATTATTCATTATTCATTCTTTGGCGACATGCGGTATTTTACAGTGAAACATGAACCTCCGGTATCGACGAAAGACGAACAAGAATTGGGTCGGATTTTTAGACTCATTCCAGAGACTGCTGAGACAGTTTTCCTACCAAAATTTCAATATCGACTGAAAAGTGATTGCTTGACGCATAATTCAAATAAGGAATAATTTAAATTGCGGCCGGCCTAAACAACGGCAGCCCAAAAATCATAAATCGCGGGCGGGGGAACGAAAACTAATAATCGCTTTTCAAGGGCCTTAATGCGCCAACACTCGGCGGGCCGCCTGATTGCGCGACCTGAAGCGAATAGCCCTCTATGATGAGTTTAGTAGTTTCTGGTCGTGTCACGACAGAAAGTCAAAGCAAGGGTTTTCTATGGGGAACGATTACAATGCAGGCAAAGTTCAAAACAAGGGAAAGAATTTAGTATTGTGCCACAGCATGACCAGTCTTGGCCACAACTCATCATGACCTCACAGTCACATGCTCATGAATCGGCAGTCTCAACGGAATAAACTGCATGTTGAAAGGATGTTGGTAGCAGGAAATACTGAATTCATGCCACGGAAGGATGCCATACCGAGCGAGTGTTGGCAGAATACGAAATTCATTCCCACAATTATTACAATCCAAAAATGTAACCCCACAACCTACAAACGTTCATTCCCTGACTCACCGCCCTTTTGATATTATAATGAGAACACGTAATCCTTGCTGTCTCGACGCATGTTTCCATGGTCTGTGACTCTCACTCTCCACTTCAATGAAACCGTCACCCCAGGACCAACAACATTATCGATTACCCGCACTAACCGCCTCAGATGGTGCCCGTCACGATAGAAAATAAGTTAAAGCTTTCTGAACTGACAGTAAAGAAATAATGAAACGAAAGAAATTGTAAACCGAATACTTAAAAGTAACTATGAGAGGATTTTAAGAAGAAGCAAAAAATAAAGAACATGAGAACATTGTTATTAGTTTAATACTAATATTATTTCGAAGTAATCAATTGAATATAGGCTTGTATCCAGCAGTATGACAAATTAACTAATGTGGCGGTTCTATCATCTAAGGTTAAATAAAATAACTATTGGATTGATCGGTTCTCGCATATTTCAATTTTATTTTCATTTATCATGTATTTAACAATCTCATCAGTTTCCACCGTAATTTTATATGCAATTGACTTATATTTAATAGCTAACTAAAAAAACTTTACGACCTAATAACATCGATGATCTATATGTAAGCTAGGCCTATACATTTTAATAGATTTTGTTTTTCCAAAGTCACTGGCTTCATTTCCTTTTTTCCTCCAGGTTCGTTCCTCCCAGTTGTCCAATCTTTATGTAATCGGTGTTTTTCATCATTAGAATATTAAGTTTGCTATACTCATTTTAATTAATAGAAAAAAAACAAAACACCAACATAACAAGGCAGTTCATATTCTTATAAGTACCCTATGTTTTCTTTTTCAAACTAATTATAAGTGCCTTAAGTCCTTACTTATAAGTAACATCTTGTTCGCCTTTATTAGGCCCCCAAAAAATGTGGATTTTTTTCTATTTCGCCAAAGACACACAATTAATAATCGTTGAGAATTAAAAAAAATAGTTTTTTGTGTTTTTCTTATAATACGAAACACAAGAAGAAAACAAATATTCTAATTCAATGCATTCCAAAGGAACTAGAACTCAGAGGCTCAAAATACTTTGCTCGTTCCCCTCCAGTTTCCTGGATTTTTGGTGCTGGAAGAAGAACCTTGGCTAACCAAGAACCCTAGCAGCAAAATTCTAGAATAATCTCCCGACATAGTCGTATTCATTTTGAGAAATGAGCTTGTTCAATTTAAAATGCATGCAAAATTACACTTGGGTCCTCTTTGTAGCTTTAATTTTTCAATGTATATATAATACTGTTTTTTTTTTTTAAGTGCATTTTTGTTTTTTTGTAATTTTGTATAATATAGTTTTTTTTTCGTGCTTCCTGCTCTCTAAATTTCTTAAGATTAAAATCAATCCAATTCAGTTTGGATTGATTCTGGTCACACTGGCTACGTAATCAAACGTATAATCTGATATTTTAACCCAGGGCCTTACGCAGGATTTTTTTTGGGGGGGGGGGGCTTCGAACAAGTTGAGCTTTTTTTTTGAAAAAGTGGACTTTTTTGGTAAAGGTGGACATAACCCCCTAAAATGGTCCTTTTCCTGGTCTTTTCGAACATTTTCACCACAAAAAGTGGACCTTTCTTGTCAGTATTCTCTAAATTTTGCCGTTTTATCAAAAAAATCATCAAAAAGTGGGGGGGGGGGACCTTTTGCTGATTTTACGGTTTTTTTACCTTATTAACCCCTTTGTTATGAAACTTGTTACGTTTGAAAGACCCCGGGTCGGGTGCTTGAGAAGAGAGAAGGCAGAGAGAGCTTATTTGATACCTGATTCACGTCCACGACATGGCGGTCCGCTGCGGCCGCTTGCTCGTATACCCAGAACTATTGATTGGTATCGATTATAACCGGTCAATCCCAGTGGGCAGTCTATGACCTCATACCCAACACGCCTCGTATCTGTCACGATTACTTGTTTATCATATCCAAGTACCTTGTTATCATAACAAGGACGGTGAGTCGAGGAACTGAACGTTCCTGTCACCAACTACTTTCTACCACAAGAATTCGCGAAAAAAACAAAACTCAGATCCACGTGGATACAAAATCGCAGCATTAGCTATAGAGAGCCCCGTGGATTGAGGGTCCGGGCGACACACCACTATAAACCCTCCTTGAATACACGTAAAAATACTACCCGCGCCCTCTATTTTCACCCGCGTGACAATATTTCGAATGTTGTGATCTATTTTTCTATGAGCACAGCTGAAACTTTCAAAGAATTTGAATTTTTGATATAATTCTAGTGGATAATAGATTTAAGAAAATGGCAAATGAACAACGCCACCCGTATTTTGAGCCGACATGTGTCACGCCCTCAATAAAAGCGGCTAGGGCCGACCAGGTACCTCGTCAATCAAGAAGATTATAGTATGTGTGCGCTTTATTCCGTTAATGTTTTATATAAGTAGACAAACAAAAAAAACGGTCCTCTGGGGTGGGCTGTGTTTATCTATATAACAAAAAACGGTCTTCTGTTGGCTCGTGCTTCGTGGCTTGGCGTCTATCGCCTCGTTTTGTAATCAATAGGTCCTGGGTTCGATTCTAATTTGACTCTAAATTTGGGACTTAGGCGATTGCATGGAACCTTCCAGAGTTTGGCACACTAGCGATTGTACATCAGTAAGTTATAAGGGTTTAAGCCTGGTCGGCCCCTACCGCTTGTCGCCTCATAGATGCTTTCGACCATGGCCAAGTCGAGGGCCTATTTTCTACACCAGAAAGCGACTTTTCACAAACAATTTTGTGGATATAATTCTCAGCGATCAGGGCCGTACGCAGGATTTATTTTGGGGTGGTGCGGAACTTCGAAAAAGTGGACCTTTTTTGGTAAAAGTGGACCTAACCCACCTAAAATGGTCCTTTTTTGGACTTTTTGAACGTCTCATCTCCAAAAAGTGGACTCTTTTGCAAAATTTCCTCTATTTTTTAAAATAATTAAAAAACTCAAAAAATAAAAAAAGTGGACCTTTTTGCCCTTTTGTGGAATTGGGGGGGGGGAGTGGACCGCCCCCCGCGTACGTACGGGCCTGTCAGCGTGATCAAGCTCAATTGTTTAAGCTTCATCCTCTTTCACTTTAATTTCAATACCACCCTCACTGGAAACCGGTGTGAAAGCAGATATAGTCCGGTGGGAGCCATAGTCCGGGGCTCCATAGACTATAACGGAATAAAGCGTGAAACTAATGTTGCGCATTGCGTAAAGAGTCAACTGAATCGATTGCCCTATTGTTCACCATTGTTCCAGGACTATGAGTACGCCGGACAATGGTTACTTCTACACCGGTTCCCAAAGGACTGCAAAATATCTCACACACGTTTTGTTACTTTACCGATGTGAAAGCAGATATAGTCCGGTGGGAGCCATAGTCCGGGGTTCCATAGGCGATAACGGAATAAAGCGTGAAACTAATGTTGCGTAAGAGTCAACTGAATCGATTGCCTTATTGTTCACCATTGTTCCCGGACTATGAGTACGCCGGACAATGGTTACTTCTACACCGGAACTAAATAGTGTTGTGCGCCCTTCGAACACACTTGAAAACATTGTTTTTGATTTGTTTTCTTATTTTTTTTTTTATTATTTTTTTTTTACAAATATGGACCTTTTTAAGAAAAGGCGTCATTTTTGCTTCCCCACGACACATGAAACGGGAGTTATGGGTCTTTGAATCTAAAATCTCGCATTCTCGTGCATTTTTATGAATGGCCAAGCAGTCCTAAAAACGTGTAAGATTTTTGGCACTCTTTTATGACAAGCCAAAAGGGTCATTACGTATTGCGACAACGCGTTGCTTTCGAAAGCAACGCGTTGCTTATGAAAAGCAATGCGTTGCTTAGTCAGCCAATAGGAGTAAGGTTTTATCCAACGGCGTTGCTTTGTAAAGTGTCTTAAATGCTTACTTACCGAAGTAGGGGGGAAACAATTAGGTCAAGCCCCATTGAATGCAATGGATGTTGACCTTTGGTGCCCCCTACATTGGGAACTAAGCATTTAAGACAGTCAAAACGATTCCTTATTTTAATCCTTTGAGCTTCATCATTAATTTGCACCATTTTTTTATCCAAATCGGAGTAATTTTAAAATTTGACCCCTGTACAACTGAAAATTACCCTTTTTATTAATTTTTGCTGTTTTTAGCCATAACTCCAAAACTTTCGGCCGCAGATAGTACAAACTATACCTTTTTGGAATACTTATGATTAAACTATCAACTTGGTATACTTTTCAACATGATTGGATCAATTTCAAAATTTGACCCCTGTTATTGACTTTTGACTCACGAAAAACCAATTTCCCCACCCCCTACGATAACTCACTTTTTTGGGGTAAATGTTGACACTTTTACCTACCAAAATCAGTTGAAATCAGCTTCTTTAAATTTTTTTCACAGATTTGCTAAAAATATGTTTAGTTTTGAGTTACTGGTATTTGCACAGAGACTATACACTATGGTCGAAACGCACTCTTCTGCATCACATACAGACAACTTTGACCCCAAATTTTCAAAGCATTTTGACATTTGGACACTTTCGGACACAACCAGGTATGGTTGAGGTGTATTCAAAAGGCATTTATCTAATCATTCATCATATCATATTTCACAGGAACTAACCGGATATGTTCAAATTAGGGCAAAATAACAACATCCTTTATTGACCTCAAAACATTAAATCAAGGTTAGCTTACCGAAAAAATGTTGATTTTGCTGTTTTCTTTCTTTAAAAAGTCACTGTTTTTTCTCAATTATTTCGCCAACGAATAGAATAAATAATTATTGGTCAGAACAAACGCGGAGTTCCTTACCAACAGAGAACATTTAGCTGGAAAATGAATAAACTGTTTTAATAGCAGTGTGCCAATTACTTCCTGTTGTGAAACTTTCCCGACTGGCCAAGCTTGAGTCGGATGAACAGATTACTTCAAAGGTCCAATCGAGCGGCCCTTGAAGTTTCCCAAAAAATGAGATGGTGAATGAGGGTATGATCCTGGGTAATCGGATTTCAAAATCGAGCCATCTCCTTCTTTTTCATCTTATCTGGTGGAACAAAGTATGATTTGTGAGATTCAAAACATCTTTGATTTGTCTTCAAGAAATGTTACAATACGTTGAATACATCACATAAGTACTGTGGTAACCAAAGAGGTTCTTTATAGATAGAGATCTCGAGGCAAAACGTTACGTCATCTTTAGAAATTCATCGTCTCGCATGTTTTGCCGACCACAAAGAAAACATAGAGTATACCAACAATAGAAAGCAATGGCT
>JAMKCH010030285.1:0-17358 GCA_023653785.1 Ophioderma brevispina
TGATACGGCATGGCTTTCAGCTTTCACACAGCATGGACCTACATTGTAGGACAACAGACAATTCAGCATAATCTTTGCCTACAAACACAATTCATGCCAAAAACACACAAGGGACGAACAAAATGCCCCAAAAGCGCAACACCTGCTCAAATTTTCAAATCCCCAACATAACTTTTACTTTTCAGAAATGTCATACTTGTCATACCTGCGAGTTCAAAAGAATTGGACAAGACATGAGAGACTAGTTTAAAATGAGAACATTGGGGTTTCCTACTCTAATGTGCTACGTGATGACAATGCCTATTTATAGGCTAAAAAGAATCAAGGCACATTTTTTTATAAACCCTTTCTAAATTTTTTAATCAGGAACCAAAAAAAACAAGGTGAAATCATTAATGATGTTTCTCAAAAATACACATTTTGGGGAAAAAATTGTCATTTTGGATTCCTTGAGTCATTTCCTTTTCAAATATGGTATAGTTTATATGTTGGAACAATAGTAAGATACAGCAAAAAATTTCCTTTGACTTCCAGTCTTAACACCCCTTAAAGGCACTATCATGATTTGCTAAACGGACAACGAAAAAAATCATCAAAAATCAGCTCTTTGCATTTCTGTAGCCACATACAGGTATCCTATCCTACCCTGCAAATGATAAGACAAAAATTTTTGATTTTTTTTTTCTCCCCACATCCTCCTCCCAGAAAACCCATTTACTTCTTCTGTGCCCTCAAACACATTTTAGACCACTTTGAACTTTTTGGGATGGGGCAGAATGCTTTGGGCCGCCTCCCGATTTGTATAGTGATATCAAATAGTTCTAATTATGTGGCACCTTGGACCCCCCAAAAGAATCACAACGACCATTACATTCCATCTTAGATTCTTTTTATAATTAATTTCTTGATGCTTGCAAGTTCCCATTGAAGCACCACAGTAGCTTACCCCAAGATTACAGGTTGTAAAGGGATAAGTAGCACACGATAGTTTTTGACCACCACACCCAGCTCCAGTAGCAGGTTCCCTCACTAACCTCAAAGGTAAGCTATTGAGTTTTCTTAGATCTTGTTTGGACTTAGATTTTTCCTCTACCTCGTTAAAAATATGAAATTTATATATTTTAAAAGAAGCCAGATAGCGAGATCAACCACAACCATGTAAGCAGGAGGTCAGCTACTTACACAAGACCCGCTAGACGGTGTGCCAGATAATTTGGCAATATAATTCCTTGATAACATTTACGTAAATAAATCTCTACTGCTATTGTGGTCACCAAACAAACTCAAAAGAATAAGTCCCCCCTTGACAATATGGACGTAATAAAAAAATATCGGGCTCCCCAAGTTGATTTAAAGTGTAAAATGTGCCCTGATCTTTTACCCATTCAATGGTGCCTTCTTTTTTGACCACAAAATTCCACCCTTCAACCAACGAAATCAAATCCTTATGGAATTGATGCATAAAAACACTGTAAACTGAAAATGTCTTGAAAATTGGAAAATCATCTTAATTTTAAATACCCAGTACAATCAATGAGGAATTAACTTTTTGTTGCATCCAATGAATTCAAGACCCTGAAAAAAATACTACATCAATTCAAAGACCAAATCCAATACAAAAGAAGTCAATCAAGATTGAATTCAAGATGATTCCAGCAACTGTTTTATCTTGGGCAAGGGCTTAAGATTGTCAAAGAGATTACTTTGCCTGGTGCACTCTATAATAGGCAGTATTGTATGCAGCATATAAGAATCATTGTAATATATTAGGATCTGGATTGGACTGATTTAAAATGCTTTTTGTTGTTCAAATGCCTAATTCCTATTCACAGTGGGTTTGAATTTAGATGATTTTTTCCTTTCCAATCAAGACATTTTCAGTTTACAGTGAATTGCACTTTTCCTGCGTAGGGATTCCATGCATTCAATATTCACGTTATGCATTCCGTGCATTAATTTTAGGCCTACTTTTTAATTTACAGACAAGAATTTTTGCCAACAATGTTTTAAATGGTCAAGGACAATGTTCAGCCTGGATGACTTTTGTCAATTGAATATGAGGAAATCCCTATGACAAACCCTTTTTTCTAAGAAACAATGACATGAGCCCTACAAGCCCCAGACCTGGTTTCAAAATCCCTATCAAAAGGCATCCCTGAGGTGGTAGTCACATGAATGTGTTATTGAATGCAATATGTTTAGGTTCCAAGATGCTATATAGATGGATAGGCAAAACGTTTACGTAATCTTTATAAATTCAATCGTCTCGCATGTTTTGCAGACCACAAAGAAAACATAGAGTACCACAAGGCAGCAATGGCTGCCTCCGCTTCTCCACATACTGTGGGTGCCGCTTTGCATATGATACACTAATCGGTAGTGATTACAATTGAGTTAATGTTTGAGGTTGGCCATGTGTAATATAGTGTACCTGGATCATTGCTCAGATACTCTTCTTTCTCATAATGCATAACGCGCTTAGGGTGAAAAGATGTATTGAGTGAGGCGGTTATTTAAATCAAGAGACGACTACGTGTCATTTCATTCGTTGCGTGGCCATGGGTAGGACAATTTACCACCCAATAGCACCCAACATCCAACAACTGATTTCCTGGCGGATTGTTTTTGTATGAATTGCATTAATGTTTGTATACAAGCACCCAACTAATAATTATTCCGTGCAATATTCAAAATGTCATCGCCACAGCACGGACGCCTGGTTTTGAATGGGCTTCACCACCCTTGTTTAGTTCATTTGGAATACACACCTGTCTTGTACCTTTCTCCTGTCAGTAGTAGATTAAGAAAGTTCCCATGCTAAAAAAATGCCTTAAATGCGTGAATTAGAGAGGGCCAGAGCGACAGCCTTTCTGGATAAGGTGTGGCAAGTTAAAGAAGGTGCACGAAGATCCAATGTGTGTCCCAAGACACTAAGAAAGTTGAGAAATAAATTCCAGTGACAGGTGAGGTTAGCATTTGCCCGAATTGGTCGGCCAAGAACCACAACTGTTCGACAAGACATGTCCACTGTGAGCAGAGCCACGCAGACATTACTTGTAAGTTCTTAAGAGAACACTGTTACTTGTGTAATCCACAGAATGAGACCAATTCAAGGATAATCTTAATCTGGTATTCAAAATTGTTCATGTGTGACAGCATTTTTTTCATTAATTTTAGAAAAAAATAAAGTTAATAAATTCACCAATTGTTTAAAATTGCTTTTACTTATTTGTAACCTAATTTTTAATCATGGATGTGGTCATCCCGAGACATTCACCGTATAGTGACATCCCTAGTCAAAAGTGGAACTTTTTTTTGTGCATCATTTTCATAATTGATTGAATTTTTGTGGGTGAAGGGTATTTGGTGGTCCAAAGTAATGCCACCATTGAATGAGTAAAAGATCAGGGCACATTTACACTTTAAATCAACTTAGGGGGCCCGATAATTTTTAGTTAGTCCATAGTTATCAAGGGGGGACTTATTTCTTTTGAGGAGTTTATAATGTATAGCTCCGCGCTGGACGGTTGCCACACCCATGCTCCAGGATACGGAGCATAAGCCTGACCAGTGACCGGTGCAGACGTGTCTGCATCGCTCTCTTCAAAAATGATTAAAATCTGCAAATAGAGGCTGTTATTGGGAATGAGAATGATTATTATGTGCATGCTGAATATTACGAACTGGTAAGACTACATTTATGATAGATTTATCTTGTTATATATGCTGATTTTTGCCGGAATTCTGACGAACTTTTCATCTCTACAATCATGCCACTTTGTTCAATGTGTCACGCCACCTTTGGCCACATCGTCTAGTGAGTCTGTGACTGATTATGTAATACTCTTCTGCGGTATCAACCATAGATTCATTGTGTCCCATATAAAATCACGCAGTGCTATACAATATTCTTACATTCTATCTAGTACTCTTGATATATTTTGCCTCTTGTTCGCTTGTTACTATTGCCTCAGTTATGGAAGAAAATAGACTCAGTAGAAACTATAAACCGAAGCAGTCAGCTCGGCAATCAGCCTCGGCTGCTGAGTCAACATTGGTTTCTCTTCCACAACTGAGTTATTAACCGACATAATTGGGAAGTTATTGACCAGTGGAGAATTCCTACAGTCGTCAAAAAGCATGTTGACGAATCACTCGCAAAAAAAATTATGATCCGCTGTGGAAGAAAATGTCCCCAAGTTATGCCACTGCTAAGTGACCTCTGAAATTCACCTTTGACCCCCAGCTGTTCCCCACATAAGACCCATTGCATCAATGTATAAGCATGCCAAGTATGAACTTGATCCATCACTGCTCGAGAGACAACATTTTAACCAAAGGTTGACAACACACAGACTGACTGACAGACAGACAGACTTATACGCAATAAGGTCTTTCCATAATGATGACCTAATTAAAGGAAATTTTATCTGTTAGCTTATAAACCAGGATTAAGTGTGTTATAATCCACTTGTCTACATTAACCTTGTTCATCGAACAAAAATCACTAAATAGTTAAAGTATTTGAGAAATTTATCATACCGTCTAACACAAATTGACATGCAGTGATGGCGACTCAGCTAATGTATGCTAAACAGCTGAATGTGTTGCACACCAGTACAGAATAAACTAGACGGCCCTATATATTTGCACGCAAGTACGGCTTACCCGCTTGTTAGTGGTGGGCCTATGTAGCTCGTTACCTTTGACCTATGGGGTCGAGATCGGCCAAAGGAACTAGAGGGGGCATGGGCTATCAGGTGCCAAGGTGGGCTTAAGGGCCATTGCACATACGGAGGTAGGTGCATATTGTTTTCACATATGGGCCTTATGTAAGCCCATGACCTTTGATCTTCTGGGGGCAAGATGACCAGAGGGAAACAGAGGGGGTCAGAGGCTATCCCATTTTTTTTTTGCCCCCCCAAAGTGGGGGCTTTGCCACGAATTGTAGGTACAGAGCTAGATGCCATAATTAGGTTCACAAATTGGCCTATTGTGCTTGTGCCTTAGAATATGGGGTCGAGGGTTGCCATTTGTGACAAGTGGGGGGCCTATAGGGCCCTGGTAGTTTGAGCCTATCCCCTGACAACTTTGTGGCTTGATGATCACAATTGGGCCTATGTAGCCCGGACCGTTGAATCTGTGGCGTCAAGATTGGTCAGAGGCACTAGAGGGGGTTCAGGGGCTTGGGCTATCATTGGGCCAAGTTGGGGCTTTAGCACAATTGTATTTACAGAGCTAAGAATGCCCATAATAGGTTTTCACAAATTGGCCTATGTAGCTTTGTGACCTTAGACCTCGGGTCGAGGTTGCGCCATTGTGCCCAGTGGGGGCTCTAGGGCCCTTGTAGTTTTGGAGCTATCCCCTTACAACTTTGGTGCTTGATGATATCACAGATTGGCCTATGTAGCCCGTGACCTTTGACCTCGTTGGGTCAAAGATTGGTCAGAGGCACTAAGGGGGTCAGGGGCTATCATTGTGCCACGTTGGGCCTTTTAGGACAATTTGTATTTACGGAGCTAGAATCCATAATAATAGGTTTTAAACATATTGGCCTATAGTCGTTCCTTTGACCTCTGGGGCCGAGATTGTCTAAAGGCACTAGAGGGGGTCATGGACTACATTGTGCAAGCTGGTGGCTCTCAGGCCTTTGTAGTTTTGGAGCTAGCCCCTTACAAACTTGGTGGTTTTGCATGAAAGATGAAGATGATGATTAGGAAGAATCACAAGAAGCACAATATACCTGCCCTATGCCCGCGGGTATAAAAATGAAGAAGATGCTAGAAGAATCACAAGTAGCACAATATACCTGCCGCTATGCAACGGTTAGAAAAAGGATCAATAATATGTAATGTAGTATTTTGAGGTCAAACTGCTTGACCATGGTGCACAATATCATGCTTTATAACCTGGAACATCTGCATGGAGAGGTTTTTGATCTCAAGTCGAAATTATATATGCACATAAAGACAAGACGGTTCTCAAACCACGAAGGTCCCCTTCCCTTTGCGGTAGTAAAAAGAGGTAAAGAAACACAACTTTAAAGATCACAGGGAGGATCCATGACTATATGACCATTTGTAATGATTTGACCTTGATTTTACCTTGGATGACCCCTGATTACCTTGAAAAATATTGGTATCAAACCCATACTTGCTTAGATCAAGACTACACCCCAGGTTTCATGATTGACCATGCACCCAATTGTAATAGACGTTTCATATAGAAGTCCCATGGATGCAAATGATGTATTACAATTGATTCCGTCATGCGCTGTATGACGCTTGACGGAATGAATGGTAACCTCATTTGCATCCATGGGACTTCTATATGAAACGTCTACCCCAATTATAGTGATTTGACCTCGGATGACCTTGAAATGATCTGAAAAAATTTAGGTCTCAAAGTTGACTACACCCACCAAGCTCCATGATAATTATAACCATGTGGAGTGATTTGACTGGATGACCCCAGTTGCATGGAAAGGACCTTGTAAATATGGTATCAATGAACGACTACACCCACCGGGTGTAATGACTATACAACCACTAGGCGATTACCCGTGTTTCGCGGTTGAATGACCCCTGATGACATTGTATGACTTTTAAAAGTTTTCGGCCAGCAACAACTACCCACACACCAAGTTTCGTCTGGATACACCATGTAACCCCATTGACCTCATTTGACCTTGAATGACCTCAGATGACCTTTGAGCCACTAACATAATCCAAACTTGGTCTTGGGATTCAGTCAAGGGGAACCCAACCACCAAGTTCCGGAGCGTGCGACCCTTGGTCTCGAGAAAATACAAACTCCATTGACCTCCTTTGCCTTGAATGACCCCAGATGACCGTTGTTCCACTCTATCAATACAAACTCAGTCTCAGAAGGTCAAGGGGCACCCCCACCCACCACCAAGTTTCAGGAACGTGAACCTTGGTCTCGAGAAAAGACACACAGACAGGGACAACCTACACTGGTATATAGATGTTCAGTGATTTGACCTTGAGGACCATTGCATGGACTGAGGAGCATTTCTATAATCCCCTTTTCCCAACAAAAGGTGGTGGGGGATCAAAAATCCACGAAGAATCAGAATATAGTATACTGTTTTGACATTAAGGGGCCTACATCCCGGTTAATCAGTAACTTTAGTCAAATATGGCGCCACAGTTTAGTTTTTCATGTTTAATGGCATTAACATGATTTATTTCCATATATTTTAACAGGGGAATCTCTATTATATTATTTTTTTCCTCATATTTTGTTCATTTACTTTTATATGTTACGCATTGGGACCAAAAAAACAATCCCAGGTCCTGAACTGCATAAGGGCGGGTAATTTCGCCTATTCCGCAATACGCGTCTGTACTATTCGGAGCTGCGCGCGAAGTAATGAGCGCATCAGAAATGCCTTGATGCATAGATTCGATGATGTATACCCATGGTAACTTGTATGCAATTGTAAAATGGTTGCCCACGTGAGATGCTTTTGCAAACAGAATGGGATTTTAATTTCACGATTTGAGCCTCATAAATTGTTGAATTTTGATCATAAGTATCCAGATGAAGTAATTTTGACCTAGTGCAGAAGCAGTGTGAAGAAAAAGAGATGAAACGCTTGTGTTTTGGAATAAGGCTATATTTTGTAGTGAAACGGAACAATATTTGGACAAAATGGTGATTTTCTCTGTGTTCACTTTTGGCGATAATTCATGATTTTTGGTTCTCATGCAGTTACTCGAAATCCACATCAGCAACAGGTAAGAAATGAAATGCATCGTATAGAGCATATCAAAATCTGGGGTCGGCATTTTTTAGTTTTTCATTTTTGGTTAAAAATCATGATTTATGTCAATCTTTTAACAATCTTTGCGTTGTTCCAAATTGAAACACGCGGATTTTGGCCTTTTTTGGCAAATAATTTGATAAATAGTGAAGAATTTGAAAAAAGGGGCAAATCATTTCTTATATAGAAGATTGCGCCTCCGGCCTATAAATCTGGGCGATATGCTATCTTTACTGAATAAAGCACAAGACTTTATACTATAAAGTCACCCCGTCACCTCCTGTATTTAGGGTTAGAAGAAAGTCCAGTAATCTAACCCTAACACTTCTGAAATCCATGTATTAAAGACAAGACAGTACTTTTTATCTGATTCTGTAATTTCTATATGTGCATATCAAAATTCCTACTTGACTAAAAAAGGCTTTCAGTGTGAAAATCCCAGATTTATAAGCGTAACATTGTGCATCATGGCCTTTAACAGTTTGACCGCAAACACAAATGTTATTGATCTTTGTTTATTTTTTACTGGTGTAAATCACAATCGGCGGTTTAGTGTAGTTTTTGAGTCGTCATTGCTGTATGTCTATTTGCGAGAGATGGTATGACAAATTTACTCAAATACTTCACTATTTGGTGTTTTTGTTCCTACATTAAGGTAGTTATATGGAATTGTAAATACCGTGTTGTTCCTAATAAACGCCCCTGCTCTAATAAACGCCCCCTACAATTTTGGATAAAACAATTCAAGAAAATTAGTTAAGCTTACCTAAATCACATGATTTAATGGCCGGGACTGTCATAATCCATATCATAATCGCTGTTGTGCGCAGTTGTAATAGTTCAATTAGTATGGAACTTTGCTCGGGTGGTGCGAAAACAGCATTCCCCTGCTCGTTTGTTTGCATTATTAGTAATCAGCGAAAATAAGCGTAAGATGATGTTTGTTGGATTTTTGACTTTCCATTTTTGACTGTAATAAACGCCCTCCCTTTTGAAAAATGCACCGCCCCCGGGGTGTTTATTAGGAACAATACAGTAGTTATCTTTGATTTATAAGCTAAATATGCATTTCCACATTTTTTTATTCTCTCGCATTATCACTGCTTATCCCTTTAAGAAATACGATAAATATGATACTCTCAGGGTCATTTTGCTGATATAATTATAGGTTCATTTTCCTATTTGTACTACTGAACCAGTCATAAACTTAATTGAATTTGATACCCCTAGCAGGACTGAAGAGATTATTGTGAATTTCATATCCTTAGTAATAGTCCTGCAAATATGCAGCTACAATCAGCGGAAAAAAATACTGCAAGTTGAAACTTGCAAATCCCCTGGCTTTTACGAATATGAAAAAATTGAAAAATTCTGGTAGCAAATGTTGATTACACCCACCATGCACCAGGTTTCATGCTCATACAACCATGTGTAGTGATTTGACCTTGGATGACCCCACATGACCTTAAAAATATTTGGCACTGAATGTTGACCACACCCACAAGTTTCACCCTACCACATGTTTAGTGATTTGACCTTGAATGACCCCACATGACCTTGAAATGACCTTCAAAATTTTTGCACCTGAATGTTGACCACACCCACCAAGTTTTGACATTCTACCAATTTAACAACTTAGCTCATTTGCATCAAAGAATGGCCTTTAATTGGCCCACATGCACTTTGACCCAATTATGATTCACACAACATGATCTCTCACCACAGAGTACACCACATATGAACCTTGGGCCAGTGGTTCTTCTGATCATGTTTGGCTGCAATTGGCCCAAGCATTTGATCAGGAGATAAATTCCAAAACTGTAGCCAAATGACAGAATGCCCCTTTAATTCACCCACATAACCTTTGACCCTTATCTGTGTACTCCTCATTATGGACCTTGGGTCAGTGCTTACACTGACCCAATTTGTTGATCATAACATTTGATTTGTGGCAGGAAAACAAATAGATTTTCAAAGAATGCCCCTTTAATCAGCCCACATGACGTCTCACCACATATGAACCTTGGGCCAGTGGTTCTTCTGATCAAGTATGGCTGCAATTGGCCCATGCGTTTGGGTAGGAATAAAAAAACAAAATGGAACACACACAGACTGACACACAAACAGAAGGAATCTGCTCTCTTAATATCCCCTGCTTTTTAAGCCCCGGGGGGCCACTCCACCTAAACTTGTTATCTGCGAGCAGAAAAACGCGGGAAAGGGTAGGTTTTTCACACAGCAGCGCGGACCGCACGGACCGCGAAAAGGGTCACAAAAGCAAGCAAAATTACCATAAAGGGTATCATTTTCGCATTCCGCAAGTCAGCGTTTAGGGGTAGCCAATGGCGGATCCGGCTCCTTCCTTGCCGAAAAAAATATAAATGCGACAATCCAATGACAAAGGCCTATGTAGAAAAAACCCTCTGAACTGATATTTGCAAAATTTTACGCGCTACGCGTGGTTTATCATAGAGAACTAATTTCAGTGCAGGGCCGGGCCATCTTTGAGAAATGACGACTCTTTTTGTGATTACCTGATCGTCGCTATACATATTGCTCTACCTTCATATGCATTAAAGGTGCAACGAGAGATTTCACAAATCGGGTGTCGCTAAAAAAATCAAAAAGTACTGATTTTTGCCCTGATGTAAAGCTTTCCATCAAAAATATCCCCATCAAAAAGGATTAAGCTGAGAAATGTTTCTTTGGTACAAAAATTGTGAAATTTCTAATTTCGTATAGGAGCAAATACGAAATTCAGCCTATGTTTTATATTGAAATATAAGCAAATCAAAATCACCCTTTTTCTCTCTTTTAAGACATTTCTGTAGTCAAATACACGGTAAGAAATCTATTGAGTGTCTAATCTATATGAAATACTATAATGAAGCAATGTTTGGGTGCCTCAAAATCTCTCGTTGCACCTTTAATTGGACGGTATACGGTATGTGCGCCAACTCCATTGAATTTAAAGGGGTCGAAAAAAGTGGTACTTCTCAAAACAAAGCATTATAACAGTGAATCACTTACAAATTTCAAATTGTTCCCATCAAGTTGACATGAAAATGTGCTTTTGAAAAGTGAATATAGCAAGGGTTTCAACTGTTTTTGCTTTGCGGGGAAGGGGTATCCCCTTCCGCACCTACCCTTCACGGCCATATCGTCCATTTCTTTTCAACTGGTCGCCTACTCCTCTGAAAGGGGCTGGATCCGTCCCTGAGGATAGCTATTTTCTCTTTGTGAGAGACAGAAATCGAAGACTTAATCTTCAACAGAGAAGTTTGAGTCCCCGTTTGAGCATGCCCAATCAGTGCCCATCAGTAATGTTTAGGGTTACCATTTAGATACTCTCTAATAAGGGTATGCCTTTTGGGTTTATCCGTGATAAGGGTAGGCTGATTGAAGGAAAGATATCCGTGTTTAGGGTCCGATCTGAAAGGTCCTGCTCGAGGATGACTACATGGGAATGTATGTAAGTGATCCCCCGGGTTTTTAAGCCAGGGGGATAAAAATATTTGGAGCACTCATCACCATTTGCTACATTGCTCATTTGGGTGAGAGTTGCGAGCACTGTTAGCACTCAATTGAAAGCCCCCTACCCTTCCCCAACCACCATAGATCAATATTGGGGGAATTGGCAAGACTGCTGATGGTGATACCCCATTCAACATTGGTTTGGAGGGACGGGTGAACAGTTTTCCAAAAATTGTTCAAACTTTTTTTCTAAGATTGTAATCCTGCCTTTTCTTTGAACCAACAAGCATGGGTACCCAACCAAAATCCAAGAACCACCCCTCCAATTTGAGCCCTTTGAAGTTGCCATATTCTGCCATCCACAATGTATCTACTGTTCAGTAGGAATGAATACTTTTATACAAGTCTTATCTGCAACAACCAAGTGTCCATCATCTGTGAGTGCAATGCCATATGGTTCCTTCAATTCAGTAGTCGCACACCCCAGGTATTTCCCAGTAGTGAGCGAGAAGCGATATACTCCTGGAGTATTATTTGCACGATTGCATATGAATATCTCCTCCTCCGCCCCTTCACCAATGGTGCACATGTCAGTTGGATACCAGGATGCTGTGACATCTTTTGGAGGGCGTAATGTGTGGATGGTTTTACCCCTGGAATCTATGACTTGGGCACCTCGAAAGCCATCAGCACTTATGATAATTTTATCAGAAGAAGATACTGTAAAATAATGTGGAATATATGGCACATCGAGTGTCGACTCTAGTTTTTCATCTGAAAAATTATGGACCTCTACAATTTTGTTACTGTAGCCAACTAAAATATGTCCTTGACTATTCACTGCAATTCCCCTAGTCAAATTGTCATGCTTGTTTGTTATTTGTCTCATGTATGATCCAGTGCTGTCATAAATGGTAGGATGTTTAGTCCCATCTGTGACAATGAAGGATCCATCACAATGCATAACCACATTACGTGGGTAAGACTTACAACCTGGTGGATTTGAGTGGAGGCTTTTCGTTGTGTCAATAGCTTGCTGAAAGCTCCCATCATTGACATTGTATATGTTGATTCTTGCTGCATTATAGTCAGCCACTGCCACATCACCATTTATGGTCATTGCCACTCCCTTAGCATTCTTCAGAGTCCCCTCCCCAGTTTCCCCAAACGTCCGCTCCATTTTCCAAGTAGTTGCATAATGTATACCCTCAACAACACTACCAAGTAAGATTGGACTTTCATCATTAACAAACCTAATCTTGGATATGTTGCGTGAGATCGTTGGCATTTTTTCTTGCTGTAGTTGTTGTAGTGTTGATACGAGTGTGGAGTAGATAGAAGCAACATCGTAATCCGACCCACTTTTTGTCACCTGTTCAGCCATCTGTAAGGCCGAGTTTAATCTGGAATCCAATGTTTGCAGTTTATCAACAGCATCAGACAACTGTTTCATTTTGATTGACTTCATTGAAGTAACCTGTGCTTTCTTCTCATTGCACTTCTGATGTATTTCTTTGGTCACCAGTTCTATGGCATTTGCTCCGGCTTCTTCAATGGCTACAGTAGCCGAAGTACAGGAATGATCTAAATCTTTTACCTTGCTTTCAATTTTTTCAAGTGATGTTTTCATGACGTGTTGTACTTGTTTGCAGCTCTTTGCCAATTTCTGAATTTCTTCCCTTTGCTTGACTGTAACAATGTTCAGTTTAACCAACTCGTGGGACGTGGTTGGATGATCAACTACGGTGCAATCCCGGCAAATAGGTACACCACAGGTTTTACAGAAGAACCATAATACCTGCCCCTTGTGCTCACCACAAAACTCTTCTTCCTTCTGTTGGATAATGTCTGCTTTTCCTGCTCTTAGCTCCTCCAAAGTAAATACTTTATGCTGCTTCAAAATGCGGACAGATTTGTGAACCTGTAAATTTTCGATGACAAAAAATGACAAATATACCACAGTTAATGGTGTTTTTCAGATTCTTGCCTTACCTGACCAATTATCCAAAACAGTATTGATAATAATAGTCATAAAAACCATTTGCCTTCGCTAGGTTTTAAGGTGTACTAATCCTGAGACTCCTTCGTCCAAATATGAAAACAAGGTGTGTCTGAAATATAGTTCACTTGTCTACATTCTTCTTAACATATCCACAAGTCATTGGTAATGGCTTGTGGTGGTGTCAGGATTTATTCAACTGAGTAAGATTATCCGGGCCGCGTGTATCCATGGTAAGGACGCTCCTAACATGGCCCTCTTGTCTACATGAAAATAAAATACCTTTGTCAAAAAAAATTAGATTTGTTAGTCCCTGAAAAAAAATGTTTGCTACTCTGGCAAATTATAAGGCACTGTCTGGTCTGAAAACACCTAACCAAAAGCCTAAACCCATAACAAGAACCCTAACACTTTTTTGACTAGCAACTATGATAATAGAACCATATTTTTTAAACTATGAACCTTTTTTTTTATGAACAGGGAACTTCATTTATTTCAGACTAGCAAACCTTATTTTGAGCCGCATCTATGATTGAAAACTCATGGTCAATTAAATTTTAAATAAAAATATAATAGAAATGCAGGAGGCAGCCAAGAAATCCTAAATTTTGGTATTGGCATTGGTTTAGCATGGAACAATGAAATCTTGGCAAACAATTTTAAGTGCATGCGTAAATATGTTATCAAGAGATTTTGCTTATTTAGAAAACCCAACAAGTTTTGAGAGTTAACTCCAGTGCAAGGACTGTATAAATTTTTTTTTGGAAGAATAATACTATATTAACACAATAATTATGAACTTTTCTAAGCAATTCTCATGTCTTCAGACATCACAGTTCTTATTGATCTCAATAAATTTTAGGTACAAAATGGTGTATATACAACACAAAAAACATCTCACATGTACACAAAGGATGGGTTTGCATGTCAATGGTATAGTACAAACATTATTTCATCCTGATATTTCTTGATATAGTGCCTTTGCCAAAAGATTTTTTGCAGAATGGATTTTGTAAATTAACTCCCAGTCCTCATAAAAGTGAAAGATTGCAAAATTAGCACAAATTTCTCTGCCTTGCAATCCAACCAAAGGATCAATTGTTAAAGCAGCACTGACAAATTTTCAGAAAATATGAAATTTCTTCAATTTGCATGCAAATAATAGTCTAGGCCGTTGGAAGAATAGAGATATATTTTAAACATAAAAATAACATACCCAAAAGCAGGGACATATATCCAGGTAATTTGTAGGCTAACTTTTAAGTTTGCCATAACTTTAATCAACAAATGTGTCTATTACATGAATATCATAGACTCGTACTCATTGATATTAAAACCACAAAGGTCAGACTGGTCAAACAAGGAGCATGCCGTGAGAATCAACTCTGGCATGTGTTTTCTTGTGTTACACGCCATTTCCGTGTCCTCTGCTGAATTAATGTCGCAGGCGACATCGTTCTGTTTACCCATAAGTGCACTGATTTTGGCTGAATAATTTCAGGTGAGGCCTGTATAAAAGCTTTATAACCATGCAAAAATATCAATTTTGAAAAATCTAGAGGGCGCACTATTTTTCAAATGTGCCTGTGTCTCTTTAATGTATTTTTTTAAATTCCCAACCATTTCTTTTGACATTGGTTATAAAAATGTCCTAATAAAACATAAAAGTAACAGATTTTTTAAAAGGATACAAATTTCTCTAAAATTGCACTGGATCGAGTGTAGATCACCTAACAAGAATGTTACAAAGGTTTATTTGACAAACAAGTACAAAAGAAAACCGCAAACCTTGTTTTGAATTGCCTGCTATCCCAATCATCCCCAGAGGAAACCATGCTTTGATTTTCTGTCGTGCACGACAGAAAATACTAAATCATCATCTTACTACATAAAGACAGGATATTTGGCTTATTCACTTCAGGTGTGATCTAATACACTGCATTCTAAATATGCAAAAAACCTGGGTTCGAAAAAAAAGGACATGCTTCTTGCTGGAAATGTCTTCTTGTCTCTATAACCATAACCCCACAAAATTTAACAAAACCACACCAGTGGTACATTTTATGAGACTTTGTGAGATTCAGTGATTAAACACTCCGCACTAAGCTATTTGTCAGATTTTCCGAGATTCAGTGGTTTACAATGCCTGGACACCGGTGTGATTTTGTAAGATTCTGTGACATATAAGTTAATTCTATACTGTGAGCTATTGTGAGATTCAGTGATTTTCCTAGTCAAAAATTTATACTTGATAGATATCCTTCGCTGTATGTTTTTTTTGAGATTCAGTGGTCCTCTTGGGAAAGTGTCTTTGTGGGGTTGGAGTCCATGGTCCGATCGCTAAAAGCCTTGTCCCTAGGGACCCCAGATTTACCAGAAGTGGTCAAAATTTTGGTATCAGAAGAAAATTTTTTTGGTCGATCAATATTAATCTTACACAGTACTCTATGGGGATTACAAAATCAATTTTTAGCTAGCTCACTTAAAAACAGATTGAAATATCATCGAGAAACTTTACAGATGGGGTTTTGGGGCGAAGGCCATTCTATCAAGATGAAAAACTTATACACTTATATCGGGCCATCCCCCTTTAAAGTCTGACTCAGAGATTTCCTGAGGAGGGCGCCCTCAATTTCCAAAAAAAATTGTGTTTTTTGCATGTATATAATGCTTGTCCATATACTAATCACTGTGTGAAATTGCTATAAGCTTAAATCGAATTTCTTCATATAGAAAATCACAACTTTGTTATAAAATTACGGATCCGGAATTTTTGTTATACACAGTATCCTATGGGATGTAATACTACACATAAATGTTTACTGCATCAAAACGAAAAATCCGATTCAACTCAAATTTCGGAATTGTGCATTTTAGGTTACTATCTTTAGTTCTAATTGACTATTTTACATTATTACACAAAAAAATAATATTTCGAAATCTCTGAGTCAGACTTCAAGTAGTAGTAGTGTTCATATGATTTTTTTTGGTCACCCCACAGTTATACAACTTCATGTTTTCTCCTTAAAAGTTGTATTTCATGATTTTCTTTATTGTTTATGCATGGGCCCAGTTGATATTTTTGAAAAGTGTCTTATTTCGTGTTTTGGTGTCATGAGCAAATATTTTGTCTAAGTACACAAGCAAACAATATTTGGGGCATAAGCACACAGGAATTACTTAGCCAACTTGGTTCAGATGTTGTTTTCTTCAATGATCCTAGCTGTATTCGCAAATAAATAATTCCTTAGGCCTATTACTTAAAAATATATCAATGTGCTATACAGAAAAAATACTGTGCGTTGGAACTTGCAAATCTACCTGGCTTTTTGTATGACCAAGTATTGAAGCAATACTGGAGTCAAAGGTCATATTGAAGTCATTAAGGGTCAATTTGCGCACACCCCAAATGAACCTTGATCAAGTGATTCTTGCAAGCTTGCAAGTGGGCATTGCATGCAAAAGTGAGAGCAAACCAAAAAGAAACACAGACATGCATATACAGATAAACACACAAAGGAATCTGCTATCATCACACCCCCCCCATAGCTTTTTAAAGGCCGACTCAGAGATTTCCCGAGGAGGGCGCCCTCAATTTTCAAACAAATCGTGTTTTTTGCATGGACATAATGCTTGTCCATATACTAATAGCTGTGTGAAATAGCTAAGCCCAAATCGAAGTCCTTCATATAGAAAATCACAACTTTGTTGTAAAATTCCGGATCCGGAATTTTTGTTATACACGGTATCCTATGGCACTGTTTTACTACACATAAATGTTTACTGCATCAAATCGAAAAATCCGATTCATCTCAAACTTTGGAATTGTGCATTTTAGGTGACTATCTTTAGTTCTAGTTTTACTATTTTTAATTAATACACGAAAAAGTTCTATTTCAAATCTCTGAGTCAGCCTTTAAGCCAGAGGGATAAAAAGCTAACAGCCTTCTATATCTACCTTGACACAATTGCTGCAAAGGAAGTCATCACATTCTAGACATCTTGCCACAGCTTCATTCCTATCAGAGACATCACAAGACGTACACACAATCTTGACGTCTTTGTCCATCAGCTGACGACTCACAACTTTCCTATC
>JAMKCH010030286.1:0-49163 GCA_023653785.1 Ophioderma brevispina
TATTGGTCCATGATTTACATAATTTTTTGGGGCCAAAAGTCATACCATTGGTTTTCTGGAGGGCGACAAACAGACAGTGCTATTGTTACTGTCATCCGTCATGTACGCCATGTAACAATAGCAATATTTATTAGCCACTTGGGAATAACTTCAAATAAGTTTATCAGTTGCCTTTATTGTTTTCTGTAAAGGGACAATCAATTTGGATAACTTAAAACAAAAAAATATGAAAAAATCGTTTTGGTATGCATAAATAAGAATTTTTTTTGCTATTGTTACCTCCGTCATTATTTTGCAATAACAATAGCATTTTTCAAATCTCGCAGGAACAAACAGCCAGTCCCGAGATTGATCAACATAGATCAATTTCCATCGTGGCTGGTGGTCAGTCATGTAACGGCAGTGCGAAATTGAATAAGATATGTTTACTTTTTTTATAATCTGGTACCTAAATCATTCCGTCAATAATATTACAAGTAACAATAGCACAGAATGGTGCAGTCTATGGGCCACGAAACCTGAGCGTGTGTGTAGAAATTCAATGTAGTTGTGCTTGTTTGTATTCACGATAGATGATCATGCATGGATACACATACTGTATAGATTACGCGAATACGCGTACAGGATGTTGTCGCAGTGAGTACATGCATGGCGCAAGGGCTCGCGATAGCTTGTTTAGCATAGCAGTTTGCTACACATTTTCTGCCATTTGCTATGTAATTTTAAGATTTTTTCCCATACGGTTTCACTATCAATATGAGCAAAGCAAGAGCTGTTGCAAAAATTGCTACACAAATAAAAATCCCTAGCGCGTGCGCTGCATGGCGCTATCCAATGTCGATCGTCGTATTACGCCAATGTTACTAATTATTTGACGGAAGTTGTTTAATCGTGACAGAATTTAGATGGAGGCCCTGCTAGAGTTATTATTCTTTTGATGGCAATGGTGCTAATGTTATGATATATTGTGCATCTTATAGCAGATACCAAAATATGGCAGTTTCCACCGTGGCTACTATAGATAATTGGTTAAAAGTTACACAAGGGCGAGGAGTGCTAATGTTACCATTCATTACGCATGTATCCGTCCTTGACATGTCACATTAGCAGTATTATGTTGTGTTTTACAGAATTGGTAATATATTACAATATGATTTTACCATGGTAAAACCTTGCTGCTATTTGTAGTAATTACAAGCCATAGTAGACCAATCTGCAATACTTTGTTCTAATTTTAAAAAATGTTACACATTTCCTATATACTCCAATGGTATTCTCAAACTAATATCGTATCGTGGAAATAATTAAACGGAAAAGTTATATTTTTTTCACCTTAAATTGAAAGTAGGGGTGCCTATGGAAAAGTTAAACTAGTTAACACATTAATAGAAATTATTTTTCCCCCCTTGTGGTAGGTTTCTGGTCCCATTATTGTGCTTTCTGTCTTATTTCCTTGACATTGACAAGATGCTAAGCCACACCCTCTGCGGGGATATCTAGAGCCAAAACTCGTCCGGGCCCTCCTTCTTTTAACATAAATTGACTAAATGCCGTTTTTACGAGGGGGTTTCTTGCCATGTTTTCTTTTTTGGTGCGTGTTTGTGTAATTTGCTTTGGAAGAGAAGTCTCTAGGATTCCGTCTCTCGTACCGGAAAGAATTTAGTGTTCTGCCACAGGCTACGATTTCGGCAATGCCAGGTGTAGAATTTCGATGCGAGTCCGCGAGTCGACTCGCGCCGAGACTCACGTAAATTACTACAGCGCGAGAAACGTCGTACACAATTTGATGAATCAACTCACAATCACTCCACATGACCAGACTCAGTAAACTTCTGTACTTACGAAAACACGAACAGCTGATTTTCCGAAAAAGACAAACTCGGCTCCAATTTATTATTCAATCAATCAATCAATTTTAAGTTTATGGCCATGACCGACGCGATGTTTGGTAATGACAGACATCAACTGGTAAGATTATTGTTGTTCCCTGGCACTTACACTGACCTGGTTAATTGTATGCATAAGGTTATCGGTTTACCACCACCACAACATTCTTTTTTTCAGAATACATGTATGGTGCAAGATTAAGCTTCATGTTGATTACCTCAGTGCGCGGTGCACCAAATTTTCCCAGCATTCATCATAATATTTTAACCTAATAATCTTGTAAAAATGTAATATTACGGCATAAATGGTGAAAAATATCTGCTGTAAGAATAATTTTCACTATTTTCAGTGCAGTGGTTATTGTTCAAATTGTTGGTTAGAAATGCCTGGATGCTGAGGAGATAAAATATAAACCTGCCAAAAATGGGTATACCGGATCCCAAGGTAATGTTTACTTCTGTCACTTCTGTCAAACAACACACGTGTATGACATGCCCACGTGTATAGTACTTACGTCTTGATGCTTGTCAGCTTCGTAATTTATATTGCGTTATTTTGGGTCTTTTTTAGTAATTTTCTCGACAGTGTCGAGAAAGGACCTCTTACAGTTACAGTGGGAGGCAAATCTCAGAGAAAATTTTGGGTTTATATGATCGAGGCTGAGCATGTGTGGGGTGTAGGGAAAAATGATAAGATTGTTCAAAATACGAGGTAAGGTAGTATAGACATGATAGTCCTTGTTTGTGCATTGTTGCTCAGCAATGGGCAGACCAAGAGATGTTCACAACCACAATGGTAGTATCCTGATCTGCCTTCCAGATAGCCCCCCACTTCTGCAAGGAAACCTTAGATCGGCCAGTTCTGGCTCTCAATCTGTTGAAACATCAGACATCGCCATTCAGCCCTTGAAGAGTCAGCTCCAGGCGGGAGGTGCTCACCAGGGCAAACACGAACAGATGCCACTGGTTGATGGCAAGTCTCCCTCCCCACAAGGTGGACCCTCCACCTCCCCAGAGACCGTTTCAAGAGGTCGACTTTGCCTAAGGAAACTCTCCCTGGATGTTAAGCGGTTTGGCAGCAGGTATTGTCCAGACATTAGGGTGCTTCACATTAGATATGCAGCCACGCCCCTGAAAGCCCGCTTACGCCACGACGGAAGTATGGTGGGGCAATTCTGCTAGGATGCACAAGTCCTCCTTGGGGCTGGACGGAGGCATCCTATGATAAGCCGGCAGGAGGCATCCAACGCTGAAACCATTTTACGGTAAACCATAAATTTTACGGTAAAATTACCTGACAACTGCTTTGGCCAGCATTTCTCCTAAATAAATTTTAAAACATGGTCAATAAAAAGTCATGTATTGAGCTTTGGTTCCTGTATGATGGACACTACGGGTTAAGACAAGAGGGAGTAGTTTTGAAAAGAAAAAGATAAAATAAAGGAAAGTTTTACGGGATTAAAACGTTCCTTTTTTAGAAAATGGTAACTACACAAGCTACAGGCTATATGACGGGAAACTAGCAGAGATTGAGATACTAAAAATGTTAAGAATGTAGAGTGATGTGTCTCGGGGAGTCCTAACTTCAGGATGACGGTTAAGTTATACGGGAGTTTGAGGAGTTGTCACACAATTCATATGCGTGTGTTTGTTTCACCGATGTGGTTGTAGCTGTGTCGCCATGTGTGTGTTCACTTTTTCAGGGATCACTTCTATTTTATTGATCGCTTCTGTTTCCAAGGAGACCGAAGAAAGAAAGGGACTCACTCCTTTTTTGTTATTCCCTGCCCTTCACCCTAGCCTCATGTAAATCCCTCCTCCTTCGTCTTTTCCGCTGAATCTTCTTGTCTCTTCTCTTCCAGCCTGCTCCCTCCCTTCCGCACCCCCCCACCCCCCATACTTTTCATTTTTCCTTCCCCCACGCTTCCAATTTCACTTTTGCCTTCCCCTCCCCTCTCCCAAACTTCTCATCCCCTCCCATCGTGCTATACTTCTCCCCCTAATATTCCCACCTCTCTTTCTCTCTACCTTTTTTCCCTCCCCGCCCTTTTCCCCCTCCTCTCCTCTTTCACATACACCTCCACGCTCTACCCTCTCCCCCCCCCCTTCTTTCGCTCCCATTCAATACCTAGCGGGGATAGGACGTTTTGGCGATCCTATCATGCGATTTTCTTTTTTTAGGGCATTTTTCTTGACATGAAACAAAGGTTCAATAGTAGACAAGGATATCACCAAATCCACGATATTCATACTTTTGTACTAAGCACTACGCCTAAGACATCACAAACAACAAACAACAAAGGTGAGAGTGTCGTGTGCATGATGTGCGTAGGCAGCGTAGTATTTTACCATATGCAGTACACGCGCAACATTATAAAACCTATTCGTCACGCTTCAAAGAACTAGAAGGCTACTTTTACGTCACTAAATTGCTAATTCGGGGTCACTCGGCCAGCGCGATAATCACTTTCATTTTAGAAATTCCCTCAAAGCTTGCTGAAACCCATGATGTTATTAGGAGTGGGCTATAATGGGTCATTGTGCTTTCATAGGACTGGGGTATTTCTATGGCTTCTTCTTCAATGTAGGGAAAATGAACAATTGGTTTTTGCCTTGGGTCCAAGAAAAATGTGTGCAGCGCCCTCTTGTGTATGTTTCTTTAATGGATTGTGGAGTGGGATTGAGCAGCAGCCAAACCCCTCTAATAACTCTTTCAGGCATTGTTCAAGGCCATTTGCTGTTTAAAATATATGTAAATGAGCTAAAGATAGATGATTTTGAAAGCTGCGTTGGAAAATTGGACATTGGTTTTCTTAAAAATTGACATTTAGGTCAAAATTAGCGGTGAGGAGACTTTTACGATTTTTCGGATGGGGAAAATCGTGTTTGTCCGTTGTAAACTTGTTAGTTGCTTGGTTAGGTGACTGAAAGGAAGGTGACGTACCAGATAGCAATGTCAATTGGATGAACTTGATGGGAGGTTAGTGGTGGATGTATCCATTCACTGGTTATTATTTGTGCATATTAATGAGCTATATTGACCATATTTGTTACTGCCAGTGGCTCCCTGTAAGGGGGATCTTGCAAGTTTAATTGCAGTATTTTGTATGTGAAATGGGATTAGTTACTTAGATTGAAGAGGAATTACGCGTTGTTAAGTAAGGACTTTGGTAACAATCTGCATGACAATTTCCAGCGTCTGCTTTTATTGGCTTACGAAGTACAGTCTATAAGAGAGTGTGCTGGGTGATAGATCAATAGGTTCCAGCAAACTTATTCCCATACTCCAAAGTATGAAAACAAAACAGTTATAGAGGAGTGAGCAATAAGGGGTCTATAGGCCCAAAAACACTCCACACACCTTGGAATACATAAACGCAAGAAAGGGGGCATAACTATCAAGAAACGCACAGAAAGTGTTACACTTGTAACATTTGTAACACATTTCTGTACGAATTAAAATCATAGTCAATACTCTGGTTAACGTAGTGGTCTGGCGACTCTTTGCATGCTTGTTAGTAAGGTCTCTACCAAAAAACAGGGAACCATTTTTTTTGGACATCAGGTCAGTAATTAGATATACACCACAGTGTGTTATGTGTAGGCGACTGGATGTTTATGTGTTTGGCTTAGAGGACATATACATCTGAGTTCTTTATATGGCAAGTGCACTAGTAATTTTACACTAGGTATAGGGTGTGCAGATACATGAATTTTGTCACATGGAGTATGTTTCCTCTTAAATTTAGAAAGTTTTCTTTGTATGACAAAAATTAAAAAAAATTATTCTTTTTTTTCCTTTGATCATGAATGCCACTCATTATTGAGAGACTGATGTGGTGTGTACACATTGTGGTGTGTGTGTTTTGTATGTGTGATGAGGCTGTGCGTGTGATGGTGTTTGTAGGTGTGCTGTGCTTGTGTGTCGTGAAGGTTCGAAATAAATGTTAATGGTAAAAATGTGTTACATAAAATAAAAAATGTTTCAAAATTGTGGGTATGCCAGGCAAAAACAATTACATGTACAGTTTGGAGTGGGGGGGGGAGAGTTCTCACATGGGAGGAAGTATGGTTATGTACCACTTATAGTCCCTAATTCAGGTCTTCAGTTTTCCAGTGACCCCCATTTTAGGAACATTTCCAGAGACCCTACTTTTCGTGTCCAAAGCCACATTCTACCAAATATCAAAACCCTCAAAAAGTAGGCTGGGAATTGAGGGAGACCGCAGCTTATTTTCTAAATTTTCTGCCAACCCTGTTCGGAGAGACCCCATTTTTGGCACTCAATCAGTCACCCCCCGGTACAGTTATTATAGGCGATTCGCGTGATACGTTTGTACCCGTGAGAGTTTTGGAACCCCTATTCAATTCCCCGACCAGCGGAGAGGGAGAAATGAAAGAATTCAACTGCACGTGCCACACAGGATATTTTGGAGGACACTCCGGGCATATAACCCACTCACTCACTACATTTACAATTATTCATGTATGGAAATGCACGATAGTGTATTTCAGGCCTTGGGACATCCTGTCACATAACATGATTAACAGAAGTCCTTGCCCCTCATTGAATTTTCACCTCTGCAAAAAGGGTACGGGGTCACATATAAAATGAATCGAGATAAGCCAGAAAGCCAAAATTGAAAAAAAAAACAGACCAAAAGTGTGCAGGAGATCTGTACTGACAAAACTTTTTAAGTACTTTGGTATTGACAGGCCTCACGTGAATAGAACTTGGTGCCAGGTGGGGAAAGTTTTCCTTTATTAGAACACCCTACCAGGAACCCAGGGTCGTTTGCGGGGCCGAGAGGGCCCAATGCAACGAAGCAATATATTTTATTTTTAACGGGACCCAGATGGCAGAAGAGAGACAAGAGTTTGCGTTTCATTGATCTCGGCAGCTGGTGTTACCCGGCACAAGGAAATTAAGTAGCGGCTAAAGTCAATACGGCCCAGATGTGCAACGATAAAACATCGCCCACGCCATTTTACCGGAAGACGGCCCAAAGTGCCCAACCAAAAGCAACGCGTCACTTTTCCGGAAGACGGCCCAAATGAACGAAAAACATCGCGCCATTACCCGGAAAGACAGCGTCCAAGAACACAAGGCGGGGGAGCAACGAGAAAACATCCAGAGGGAAAAATGGCAATAAAAACAGGCTTCTATTTTTGTAAATAAAAAAATAAAATAAATAAATAGATGGAATTGCGTATGCACACTGATATGCGATGAAATTGTAGCTTATAGTTCGCCCAGTCGTTGAGTGGCGGTAGGTACGCGAGATCACTAGTCGGTGCCGTGGCGCTATTAATGTACGTCATGCTCCGGTACGTCAATGAATACGTTTAGGCATAATTAACCCAATAGCTTATCGAAAATGGTGGCGCTATCACCACGAAATTGAAATTGTTCATGAAGGGGGTGTTTGTAACAGTGAGACTACACCGCCTGAGTGGAAAAGCATGTGCCTTCTGTGGGCAAACCATCCGAAAGGCACAGGTGATGAAAAGCATCGGCATATTTCCAGTTCACTAACGGCCCAGATGCAACGAACAAACATGCGTCATTTTCCCGGAAGACGGCCCGATGCAACGAAAACACATCGCGGTCCTTTCCGGGAAGACGGCCCGGTGCAACGAAAAACATCGAGTCATTTTCCCGTATTAAGACGGCAGATGCAAAATGAGCGCCAATGAGAGTCATTTGCGCGACCACAAATAGTTGTTGAAGGCCCAGATGCAACGAAAAAGCATTTCCGACCGGATCCACGTTTTCGTGGTGCACTCTCATTTCCTCTCGCAGCGTTAGGTTAATGGTTGATTGGTGGTGAGTTGGTGGCTGACAGGAGGGAATGTCTATGGAAATGCAATTTAGCTATAACATAGATCAGGTTTTAATAACTCTGACCATTCTGACCCATATATTCAGGTCCAACGGAGGGTTAGTTTTACTTCTACAATTCTGGAATGGAAAAATTGGAGATGTCAAATGGAAGAAAAATTTTCTTCAAAGGTGTAGATAGAGTTGAGAAAACAGCGTTAATGAGTACTGTAACTAATTCGTTACTAATCTCCCTGGCCTGGGCCATACACAAGCTTCCTAATCCCAATGTCATCTATATTTTACTGTTTATCCCTGATAACACGTACCTTAAGCATAAATTGGTGCAAAATTAGGTTTTAACCTATATAGTAGTCTTGTAGCGTTTGCTTTGCACCTGGTTGAGTGCATACTCAATCAGTGGTTGAACAAGGACAAAGTCAGTATTCCATGTGTGATTGAGTTGATGGTTGATGGGTGGGTTGGGGGTAGTCAGGTAATTGATGAATACCGGATCCAATGGGTTAGGTGAGGGTTGGTGGAGCAGTGGTTGATGGGAATAGTGGCGTCAGCAGGGATTCAAGTTTGTTGCCAGTAGAGTAGGCCACAGCATTTAAATTGGGAGCCATTTACTGTATTTTGTTGTTGTTTTTCTTTTTATTTACGAGGAGATTTGATTGTTAAGACAATAAAAAAACAGATGAAGAATGTTTCAATTTTATAAGATATCCAAGTGATCCAAAACTCAAATATTTTGTTTATAAACTAATAAGGGACAATCAAGTAGATTGGCAACTGTCTTGCTTGACATGTAGCCAATTGAAGCAAATTATGGAGCCCCTTTTAATTTTTTTTTAAAATTAAAAATAAAAAGTGTTTTTTTTTTTTTTTTTTTTTTTTTTTTTTTAACCAACTTGTTTTTTTTTGTTTGGCCTTAACGCAATGAACACAAAGTTCAATGGCTATAGGTCCATATCCCAAACAGCCTTTTCGGAAAAAGACTACATACTTGACGATCACCGCAAAAAAAGGTGTAGCGTTATTTTTTTGTTAGATCTAGGGGCCAATAGCCGCCCAAAAACAAAAACGGGTCCGCTCCGTGATTTTGAAAAGTGGAAAAAATGACAGTTAGGGGACGTTAGGATATGGGATGTCACTTAATTGGTTTGTTTCACCTCATTGCACACAAATCAACGCACACCTTGGAGTAAGCCCACACATCCTTGTGCTCTCGTTCTTTAAAACGGTGGGTGTTTGAGGCAAAATCTTTTAAAATTCGGGGTTTATAGCAAAAATTGCCACAAGGATTTTTGATGTTTAAGCCCTACACAGACTGACATAGGTCTTCTTAATAATCTAGGAAAGAAAGGAAATGAGAATTGGTGTAGGGTGTGATGCCAGGAAAATCAATGTGTTATAATATCAGGTTCGGCATAACCGGAAAAAGTGGCACGCTGCTATGGGAAATGGATCGTGTGCCCTAATAGGGTTGGCATGATATGCTCACTTGGCGGCGTGGTCGTAGCGCGTGCCAATATTTTCATGCGTTGAAGGACACAAAAAATGCAAGTCATAGCGTGCCAGTTGTTTAGTAGCCGTGGGCAGTAAGTGTAATTATAGGCACAGCATGCCACTAAAATGGTAATGATCACAGTGCCACTAAAATGGCATGACACACATGCCATAAAAATGGTATTGGTGAAACAGATGCCATTAAAATGGTTTTGGACACAGCATGACAGTAAAATGGTATACACTGTATGGGCACAGCGAGCCAAGTAAAGCTGGACTGGTTCACAGCATGCCAGCAAAAATGGTATAGGGCACAGCAGTGACCTAAACCCGAAAACACCTTCAACCCACCTAAACCCTAACTAAACCCAAACATAAACCCTAACCCTAATAGGACAGGAAACCTAAGAGTACTAAATATCTTTGACAGAAACATCCGGGACGCCGCTCGATGTGGTGGTCACGGCATGCCAATCAATTTGACAGCAAGGGGTGACCAAATAGTCGTCGTATGCCAGCTTCTAATTAGGCCCACTTGATTGAGTCGTGATTTTTGAAACATCTTTTACGTTGTACTCCAGCGCTGAG
The DNA here is from genome assembly GCA_023653785.1 of Ophioderma brevispina. Taxonomy (NCBI): domain Eukaryota; kingdom Metazoa; phylum Echinodermata; class Ophiuroidea; order Amphilepidida; family Ophiodermatidae; genus Ophioderma; species Ophioderma brevispina. The sequence continues at coordinate 9,808 of JAMKCH010030286.1, forward strand.
GGGAGTTCATTCCTTCACACTAAAAATTTAAATATTATGTAAAACCAGGAAAAGAATGATCCCGCAAGTGAAAAAAGTGCACATTATTTAAAAAAATGAATAAAATGTCAACCCAAACTTTACTCCGAATGTCAGTGGACCAATATGTACACGTTAAAAGAAGCCAACCAATAGAGCTTTAATGATATTCAACGATCAACCTAAAAAACACTTCAGATCTCTCTCAAGAGGGTAAGCAGTCCATGTTTATGCCTACACTGTTGAAAGATTTTAGCTATATCAGTGTTTATGACTCGCCATATTGAGACTTATAGTAATATGTCATAACGTTAAAGGGCAACCATTACTCACCTCGACTCATGATTTTAAAATGTAGTCGCTGAATACCATGGACCTTTCTTGGTAAATTGAAAGAAATAGGTTTAAAGACAATGACTTGCGGATCTAGGTTATGCACCAAATTAGCTCAGTACGTGCCATGGGCTTTTCTTCATGAATTTGGCCCATTAACATGTTCTTTTCGAAAAAAATTATTAATCATAGTGGGCAAGTTAATTGAAAACACAGTACAATATCAAATCTTTTATAGCGAACGAGGAAAGAACTTTGCCAATGCGGCAAGGAAATAACATTCGAAGTCTATTCAACTGGCGTGCACATTATTAACAATAGACAAGATGTAAAGCATGTGAAGGTGTCCCGGCCGAGTTTTGAATATCCTTAGCCCATTGTTCGCTTTGAGCATGGTGAGGCTTTGGTATATCCATGTCATGATATTCTGCAAAAAATTGAGTGAACATTTTAGTTATTTTTCTAAAAATAATGTGCACTATTTCATGTGGTGGGACACAGCTTTTGTGGTTGAGAGCAATATTGTTTTTAATTTTGATATGGTAAAGGAAGAATAAGTAATCCCCAGCGCGGAGCACGGAAATTTTTTAAATAAAAGGCCAATGGATTATGTAAAAAAAAAACACCATGGCCAAATGTGCTATGCTCAAAATAAGGGTAGTAAATTGCGATAATATCAAACTTTTTTAGGGATGTTTTTAATTATTAAAAAAAAAAAAAAAAAGCTTCAAATGCAAAGACACTGTGGTTTGGCAATTTGTTAAAGCCATGTATCGAAAATTTTTAGACATATTAAAAAAGTTTGAATATTGGTAGGGACCCTTGCTTAAAAAGATAAAATGACATATGAATGCAAATGTAACATTTATATAATAACTAAATTTGGCTTTTTGTTTTTTGTGTTTTTACAGATCTCATTGATTCCCACAAGGAACGCAGATTTCATTACATGAGCGGGGAGGAAACTTCGATCGGAGGAAAGCCGCGTTTTGGGAGTGATGGAGGTGGTGGAGGGGACAGAGGGGCGGAGGCAGAGGAGGTGGGTCTTCATTCAGAGGCCGCGATTATCAACCGCTCACATCCGTACGGCCAGAGAGAGGAGTTTGGTTCTGTTAACAGTCCTCGTATCCTGGCGTGGAATACGACCAATCAGGAGGGTCTAGGTTTAACAGGCTGAATGATTCCATTCTGAAGGCCGATGATGATAATCTCGGGTCTCTTGATGATAGATAGCTCTCTTAGAGTCATGTCTGTTGGTGGCCAGAGAAGCAATCGGTGTTGGGGTGTGGTGGTGGAGGGAAGAGATGGTCGAAGCAAACTTAGGCAGTATGGGAAGTTCTTTCTAGGTTGTGGTAGCAGAGAGCAGTGAATTAGTCAGTTTGGTGGACGCAACGTCCGTAGTAATCGATCTCTTTCTTCGGGATTCGGCAGTAGTAACTTCAGTAGCTCTCGCCAGTCTCAAGGTCTATTGATTCCAAACCTTTTTTTCGGGGCCGCTGGTCTGATAATCGTTCATCTGGCAGAGGAAATAGGGAGGGGGAGGTCGTCTTTCCGTTTTTCAAGTCAGGATTCTTCTAACACGTCTGTCGTTTGGCAGTGCTAGGGGAATCGCCTCGAGGAGGCGTGATCGAGGCAATCATAAGCAACGATCACCACCCACAGACTTAACCAATCGAGGAAACAAGCTCATCAATGATACATCTCGAGAACGTTTCGAACACAGTTCCGGGCTCAATGGGGATAGAAGGCATCACAAGGGAATCACCTTTCCAGTCGAGGGGAACGTAGCAGCACTTATCAGAGGAGGGGTGTTAGCTACTAAGCGTGGGTCCAGATCCAGGAGGGGAAGTACTCCAGTCGAGGGAGCAGTTAACACAAGAGGAGAGTAGTAATTACTCAAGATAGATCCAGGCCGTTCAACAAGGGGGATATGTTCGTGGTTAGAGGTCGGGGTAGTACGATTATAGTGTAGTAGTCTATTAATCGTTTTCCGTGGTCGAACTAGGGGTTATAGTCGTGGTCGATATATTAGAGGCCGACGGGGGTGGTTACTGACAATAGGGTGGCTACCATGGACGGGGTTATTACCGGCCCCGAGGATCCTACCGTGGACGTGGTTTGCATACTACCGAACATACCCAAGTCGGTATTCAGTAAGTTGATGCTTTAAAACATAAACATTTACTTAATATGTTTAGATAGCAAATACCCTGTAATGATCTTCAAAAACTGAATTTCAGTTTGCATTTTTTGCATGAAAATCAACAATGAACAAAATCATTCCAGAATGTTTTCTATTTATTGCAAATAGGAAATCATATAAGATGCATATTGGTCATTTTCAAACTATATCTTGGAACACAAGCACTCTCAAAAACTGAAAACTCCTGTACTTTTAGTTTTCAGTGGATGTATTTATTGAACTGTTTTGAGAAATTTGTTTAAATTCACAAGAAAAAATTTTGTAAAAATTAGAAATGAGATTTTAACAAAGTTTGGTACTTATCTTTTTGAGGCCAATTCAAATACTGCACAATGAAGATTTTTCAAAGGTTAAAGCAGTTATACCTGACAAGTTTTAAGGAAAAGAAATGGAAAAATAGAACAAAAAAACTGGCCTTAATAAAAAAATCAATGAGTTCTCTTCATAAATGCTAAGTGTGCACGGCCTATTGGGTGGTGGTTGCACTGTGCCAAAAAAAAAATGTGTTCGCTTTTGAATCGCACATTGAAGTATAATCGCGAACGATTTGTGCAAAATAATGGGGCAGTTTAGATCCAAATGGCATAAACACAGCATGATAAAGTCAGCAGAAGTCATACTGGGTCTGTCTAGGAAGACTACACTGAACATTTTTTGTCTGATCCACAGGGCAGCCAGGCGGCTTGCCCTTGTGGTAAATATACAGGGTGAGGCGCGGGCCAAGAAATTCCCAGATTTCCGGACGTCGCCATTGGTTTAAACACGTAAAAGCGAAGAATCTTGACAAAAAAATTTGGAATTTGTATAGGTTATCAAGAATATTTCTTATTCCAAAAACCGTTGGAGATGAAAAATGTCAACCCACTGGAAGGTTATTACTGATTTTTTTTTGTATTAATACGAACGGGAAACAAGGTCGTTTGGGGTAATGGGAAAAACCATGAATGACCGACCATATATTGGTCTGTGGTTTGAACTCCATATTGCTGTATTGTTTCTTTTGACAATTTGTTGAGTGCTATAATGAATGAGGCGTGGCCGCTACCGCCTGGTAATATGCATTCAAGTGCTGTCTCCTAACTGCACCAGTTGGCTCAAACAATTAACATGAAATCTACAGGTGTGCAGTCCTGAAAACTGACCCAATACAATTTTCTGCTCAGTTTGATTTTATTGTGCCACATACTCTAAAGATACAATTTTGAAAAGCCAGGACGCAATTTGCATATAATGAAGTATATATTTTGGTGGGAAAAACAAATGTAGAGCCGGTTTATTTGCATTAAAACCACCATATTTCATTATAGTTAAATCTTACTTGTATGGTGCTTGGTGACTTTTTTGTTTGTGCAGATTCTTCACGATACCATCATGAGGAAGAAGAAGACAGTAGTGTTTCCTTCATGGAGAGGTGAGGAAAAATGGGTGAAGATTGTGCTTGCCACAGAATAATCATGTATTCTTTATATTATAAGCAAAATGGTTTCTTACTTTATAACAGCATGATGCTTTTTTGCACATTGACAAGGACTTTTTCTTTTTAGCTCTGTAAATTATCTATTATGAAATAGATCATTCCCCATGGCATAGGCAACTTGTTTGAATAGTAATTTCTCGGCCATGGCACACCCACGCATAGCTTGTTGAGTAAACTGCGTCTACGCGCAACCCAGTGGTACACCGTTTGGTAGCCAAATTACAGTCAGCGAGAAGGATATGCAAATTTTTCTTGCTGTATTATAAGGATTTCATATGGAGGGTAACAATTTAGTTTTTTGGGGGGGGAGGGAATTCAACATGAAGGGCATTGATTTATTTGTTTGGAACCACATTATAGGTAACCATTTGAAATTTTTAACTACTTAGTTCTCCAGGTAGAGAAGGATGCACATTTTTTAATCTTTCCCTGAAGATGGCCAGCACACATTAGTGTTGGAAAAAAAATGTGCAATTGGCCGGATTCTAACCGGTGACCTTTGTATTACTAACACGGCGCTCTTGCCAACTGAGCTATCAAGCCAGGGTTGGTAGAGGAGCAATAGATATCATCTATAGGTGTTGGGTCCAAAAGGTGTCCTTCGTTTTCTTAGCGGATAGCATCAGAACAGTATATTTACATATAGGTAACCATTTGTTCAGGAATTTCACATAGTGGGTAACCATTTTAACATCAATGTGATGGCTGTGTTGTGAAATTTGCTTGATCAGAGATATCGTGAAGTCAAACTATCATAAAATAATATATGATCTTGTAAGGTCATTACATTACAAAACATTGTTTTTAGGTGGAATTTTAACCATTTAAGACGAAATTTTGGGAATGCTTGGAATATTTCTTTCTGTTACTTCCATAAGAAGAAAGATAATTATCATGTAACAGAGTTGACTTCAGCAGTCACTAAATTTACACCGATATTTCTTTCTCCTCACTCTAGGCGTATCAAACACGTTATGGACCACACGCCGTACCAGCTAGTGAAACGAACCCACACCAAGAAGCCCATGGTGAAGATGACAAGTCGACAGAAGGCCCTGGCTGCAGCCAGGCACCGTGTGCTGAGCAGGCAGAGGGCTAAGATGGAGACCGTGCAGCGAACCAAGAAAGACGAAAAAGAGGAGGAGGGTGGAGATGAGAAGCATGACAAAGGTAAAGAAGTGCAAGGATGTAGATGATCTCTTGGGTTGGGTCTGTTAGGTTAGCAGGTGGGAGGAGGAGGAGGTAGAATTTACTGCTAAAATAGGTTCGATTGTGATAAATTAGGTTGAGGAACTACTTAATGGTGTATACAGTAAGACAATTTATCAGTTTGGGGATCACTTCTTTGAGCAACCATTTCAAATCAGAATAAAATTGTTTTCAGCTGTTAGAGTTAGACAAAGAGCTATAAAATAGGTTTGTATGATCAAACATGAAGATATAATTGAATGTCATGTTTGTATGTATTGTATTGTCCTGTCCGTGGATCTATTGATTGCTGTCTTCTGCCTAGAGGAAACTTACAGAACAGTCTGTGAAGTTCAGTAAGTTGCCAGTTAAACCAAGATGGTCCTTCTGTTCATTTACAAATGAAGTCATATTTAGGCATTATAACTACATAATTTGTGAGATTGTAATTGTCCAGAGTTTTGTGAGCAATTTTGTAAAGACCTTTACGTATATGTAACTAATTCAACTCCAAAGAGCATACATGCCTAAAATGTCCAATAGAACCTTGTTCAATAATTTATCAAAAGAGGAGTTGGGTGGATATAGTTCAACATCAATTACAAGGTGAGCCTTAATTTAGCCTTTTTCTTTCTTGCTGGGAAAATCCTCTAAAATTAATTACCCTGGCACTTGCTGTATCTAGGTGGAAGGCACAGCAGTGGTTGCCTTGTTTATTACATGTATCTCTGAGGGCATTCTGTATGATGGTTGCCATGGCAACATGAACTTGACTTTTTCTGTTGCATTTTTACAGCAAGAACAGGGAGGCCACACGTTCGTGGCTCAATGGTGAAACTGCGCGGAGTGCGGTACCATCTTGTTGTCTCACGATACAGCAAGTCGCTCAACCGCATTCCATCTAAGAAAAAGTCATCAGACGACAGTAAGTCGGGCACTTCGACAGCCGAGGGAAAAGGCGACGGGAAAACAAAGGCCGACACATCCGAGGAGAGTAAGAACGACAAAAAGTCGGATGATACGGCAGAAGAAGGCACCGCGGATAAAGATCGTGAGTCGGAGGAAACAACAAAAGAGGAACCCGAGGGTAAGGCTGCAGATGCAGCTAAAGATACGGGTGACGACGCAGATGAGTCGACCGATAAAGAGGAAGGTAAAGAGGAGGATAAAGGGGATCAGACAACACCCGAGCGTAAAGCTAAATTTGAACCCAAGATATCGACTAGCCAGATGACAGCCAGGTGGGTTCAAGGTAGTCCCCAGCTCTTTTTCTATACAAGCAATGCTGGGGACCTATTTGCAACCTTGCACATACACACAGGACCAATGTAGCCATAAAAGGAGAAGGTAAACCAGCAAAACCCAAAATAAATATGATGCAGCATTTCGCACAAAGCAAGCATAAGAGTTGGAAGAGGTGTAGAATCCTTGTGGAGGAAGCAAAAATTGATAAAATATGGACCTGGCAATACAAATTATGTATATACACGGACCAAGCACAAATCAAAATCCCATGTAAAATGGACCCAGCAAAAATTCACATGTATATGTGGAGTAAGGAGAAAAATGTGTTATATGTGGAGCAAGATAATTTCTGTTATGGGAGAGGTTTATCCATTCAAATGGAGGTGCATAATTCAACTGCATGCATCAAGACCCCTGGTTTTGTTCCAAGCCAGAAAAATTATTCTACCTGACCCACTCCCAGCTACTAGTAGCCAGTAAAAGAGCGCAAAAGAGCGCCACCACCTATGTGCACAAAGCCATTGTAGAATGGCTGACTGCTCCTGATGGAATATAGAATGATAGCAAGGATTAAAGGACATCAGACTACCCACTAGTAGTGTTATTGGTCAGTGCTTATGACCCAATCACAAGAGTCTTGTGTGTATATCAAGAGGACTTAAAGATAAAGACGGCCAAATTGAGCGCGAATCGCATCTCTAGATAGTATCGCCAGTTAGCGCTGCCGAGATTCAACTTATTTTCGGGATACCATCTGCCAAACCAAAAAAAAGACAAAATATAAATTTAGAAAGAAATGTACTTAACCAAAAAAACAACCACTGGTTTTTGGTGTTTAAAATGCTGTTGATTCTCGCCATATTTTATGCGCTGCGGCTTAACCACTCCATACTTAATTTTTTTATTGCCTTTGTAACTTGAGAAGTTGAATAGATTGTTTCTGGTAAATTTATTTTGATTTTGGCCACTGTCGGATCTTGTGCAGAGATCCAAGACAGTAACTTTCGGTTGCTGGAGTATTTCCTCCAATATGTTAACTACCAGAAACAAACTGTTGTAACTATATATTTACCGTGTGTGTTTATTATGCATACAAGGTAAGGGTAGTTTTATTAGTTCTATAAAAGAGTTGTTCACATTTTAAACATTCTACAGCCTAAGTTCCTCAAGAATTCCCTTTGTACACTTTCTTTGATCTTTTATTTAGTTTAGACCTTTACTTTAATACACATCCACTAAGAGATATGACCCAAGTTGAATTCTGGGGACCGTTTGTAAACATGCTCACAATGCAACCTCGACTTACGTCAGACAGAGTGCTGTATAATTTGTACGAGTAGGTTTGAGTGCGCTGGCAGGAAAACGTCCTTTGAAACCGGTCGCACATCCAGGATGCCAGGGTCAAATTCACATGCACGACTGTCCAAATTTGTATGGCACTGCATGTGGTCACTTTCACATTCCTTAGGTGTTTTATGGGTGGATGCGTGAATCTGGCTTTTTGCTTGTGGATTTGTGTTTCCACCATCTTTTTACCGTTTCGCAGAGTAGGATATGCCTCATTGAAGTCTATAGGAAGTGAAATCTTACATTAAATGTTTCTACTTTTTCTGCTCTTTGAAATCTGCACCATCACTATGGATGATTAAAGATTTAGAGGGGGTATGATTTTCAAATGGAATAGCCAATGGGTGACTTCATTTCAATGCACACCCCCTCTTTGAATTTTATTAAGTCATGTTGAATATAGGTCTTGTGTGGAATAACCCATTAGATAATGTCCATTTAGAATACATCCCTTCAGTGGCCTAAAGACTACCACAAGGAAGAGTATTGGTGGCATTTACACTCTTTATGCCTATTCTATATCATGTTCTTTATTCGGTTAACAGAATAAAGCTCATGATATTGATTAGCTGCGAAGGGTGATGCATAGAGATATGCTCCCATTACACTTATTGCTAGTTAGTGCAGAGTTTGTGTAACCTTTTAATTCTAATCAGTTCTTGAAAGACGACAAAAAAGTTTGTTCAATTTCTGTATTTATCAAAAATATTAGACAAAGCCATGGCAAAAAGCTAGATGATTGCATGTGTATGCCATGAAATAAAAAATGCACTTTTATAATTTTTTATAATTTATACACATTAATTTCTCCTGTATACCCATTTGAACAAATAGTAATTTTGGTTTGTGAAGGACTCTTGTAGGCTGTGAGATGCATTTCATTAACATGTTTTTTCAGTTCTTGGATTTCTGTGTATCAGAATGTAACACGCTGTTTTGCTTTTGTTTCTATGTAAAATATAGTCGTCTCCGATTGCGTAGCATTCACACCAGCATTGCTGCAAAGTATAAGAAAGAGAACAAAGGCGCCCAGGCTAAGCAATACTGCGTTTTCTACAACCGTTTTGGGCGCTGTACTCGTGAAGACAAGTGTCGGTTCATTCACGACCCGGAGAAGATTGCTGTGTGCACGAGGTAGGTGGCATCACAGGTTTTATAAGGAGAAGTGAATCTGAGCGGGCAAATATAGTAATTTTCCTGCCAGAAAGTAGGAGACCTGGTAGAGAAACTCAGTTCACACACAGTATAATTAGGTTGCCCTTATTGTTTCCATGATTTAGTGCTTGAATTTCCCCATAAGTAAAAGTAATACTTCCATCATTGTTGATTCCAGTTCAGAGTTGTGATTAAATAAATTATCTGTTCTCAATGAATTTCCAAATCAAAATTGATGTTTGAATTTTCTTGCAAGCATTATAATCTCGCGATCCTCCAATCAGATTGCGAGCCTATTTCAAATTCAAAACAAAATATCTTCTCACGATTGGCAGTTGCAATCTGTACGCAATCAGGTGGGGCCGGCAGTGCTACCTATATCTCATATCTAGCTTTTAGAGTTGAAATAGTCACCAGATGAAAATTAAATGGAATATTTTTTTAAATTTTGGTGATAATTTTTGGTTTACTTGGAGACAGTGGTTAGGCAAGGAATAGTTGCTGAAGTTGAAATGTTGGAGCTGTTTGCATGAATACATTTAAGTTAGGCAGCTTTTGTATGTGCATGTATAATCCTGTGACATGAAGGAAGGTACGTTTATAATTTTTTATAATTTATACACATTAATTTCTCCTGTATACCCATTTGAACAAATAGTAATTTTGGTTTGTGAAGGACTCTTGTAGGCTGTGAGATGCATTTCATTAACATGTTTTTTCAGTTCTTGGATTTCTGTGTATCAGAATGTAACACGCTGTTTTGCTTTTGTTTCTATGTAAAATATAGTCGTCTCCGATTGCGTAGCATTCACACCAGCATTGCTGCAAAGTATAAGAAAGAGAACAAAGGCGCCCAGGCTAAGCAATACTGCGTTTTCTACAACCGTTTTGGGCGCTGTACTCGTGAAGACAAGTGTCGGTTCATTCACGACCCGGAGAAGATTGCTGTGTGCACGAGGTAGGTGGCATCACAGGTTTTATAAGGAGAAGTGAATCTGAGCGGGCAAATATAGTAATTTTCCTGCCAGAAAGTAGGAGACCTGGTAGAGAAACTCAGTTCACACACAGTATAATTAGGTTGCCCTTATTGTTTCCATGATTTAGTGCTTGAATTTCCCCATAAGTAAAAGTAATACTTCCATCATTGTTGATTCCAGTTCAGAGTTGTGATTAAATAAATTATCTGTTCTCAATGAATTTCCAAATCAAAATTGATGTTTGAATTTTCTTGCAAGCATTATAATCTCGCGATCCTCCAATCAGATTGCGAGCCTATTTCAAATTCAAAACAAAATATCTTCTCACGATTGGCAGTTGCAATCTGTACGCAATCAGGTGGGGCCGGCAGTGCTACCTATATCTCATATCTAGCTTTTAGAGTTGAAATAGTCACCAGATGAAAATTAAATGGAATATTTTTTTAAATTTTGGTGATAATTTTTGGTTTACTTGGAGACAGTGGTTAGGCAAGGAATAGTTGCTGAAGTTGAAATGTTGGAGCTGTTGCATGAATACATTTAAGTTAGGCAGCTTTTGTATGTGCATGTATAATCCTGTGACATGAAGGAAGGTACGTTTGAATATTGTAATTTGATCCAACAAACAAGGAAGCCAATTTCAACTTGCAAATGATTTGAGTATTATGTGCCCCAAAGGTCTTTAGCTGCATCACATTAATTACTAATGTGGTTCCATTTGGGGGTTACTGAAATTCACATCCTGTATTTTGGGTAATTTACTGCAATGCTCCGATGTGGTTGCCTAGTGGTTAGAGCGTCTGCCTCACAGTCGGGAGGTTGCGGGTTTGAAGCCCACCCTGGTCATACCAAAGATTTTAAAAATGACACCTACTGGTGCCTTGTTAGGCGCTCGACATTTAAAAGAATGGAGTGGGGAAGTGAACATGCAAAGCTACCAGAAGGACTTACACTTAAACTGCAATGCACAAAACAGTACAGAATGTATCCGCAGGTCATTACAAAAGTGTATCCTGCTTTGTGCTTTCAGGAATTATCACACTCTAGGTTTTTTCAAAACTTAAAACTGAAGCACACTCATGCAAATCTTGACGATGTGTGTTGATTTATGCTGCTCTAACAGGTTATGTAAGAATAAGGTGTAAGTGGGAAAGGATTGTAGTATGACACTCAGTCCAGCTTTGGGTAAGAAGTAATGCTCCTGGGTCGTCTTTGCAAGTTGCAGCCATAATCATGTGCATACAAATATGGCACAAGTGATGTACAAGCAAAACAGGTGTATAACATCACTTTTAACTTCAGACAGGTGGGAGTATTGAAATACGGAATTAGGATTAGTAAATGTCCTTTTCAGTATGATCTTTATTTGTACTAAGTATATTTGTATACAAGTGTTTAATTTAAATACACACTCACCAGAACATCATAATTGTCCTTGGTTGAATGTAGCCACTTTTTTATGTGTCTCTGTAGTCATGAGGAATTCTCACAATGATTGATTAGTTTGCAGAGATAAACAAGTTCAAGCTGTGAACCAGCGTCAATAAAGACATAAAGCATTAAGTATTTTCATTTCAGAAGGATTGAAGTTAAACCGCAGGGATGCATCTGGGTTGATATCAAAATTGTCACCAATCACAAATTTCTTGTCAGCTGTACTCACTTTATCTTTCCTTGACCAACAAAACCGATTTTTGTTCTTGCACTCCATGAAATTAACTTCTGCAGATAGCCCACTTTCTGAAGGCTTGTCCACACATCCAACATACCACATATCTTTTTTTGAATGATATATTTTTCATTTGTCACTGGTAAGATATGGAAAGAAATTAAATTGTCATTCATGATTTTAATAATTCAAATTGTGTATGTACCATTGTATCTATTCAAATAAATCATGAAACAAAAACAGATTGAGCTGATTACAGATCAGATAAATCCATGTGAGAGTCGGTTCAGTGTGTTTTAGAAGAATTGAATCGTGCGCTTGAATCACTTGTCTTTTTCTTTTCAATTGTCAAGTCTTACGAGTTCACATTCCCTATGACAATTGCCGACTGTTCTTTGCTATCAATTTATTCTTGGCATTTCACAGACAATATTTTGTCTTTATCGGAGTTAAGTCCCGGGAGAAGTCGATAACTATATTGATCAATCGGTCGTCACGGTGGTGTATTTCCTGCATCCTAGAGAAGATGTAATATGCGAAGTTCGTGCATAGACTTGGACTGTGAGACTACCATTCGGGCGCGCATTCCTTGGGTATCATATCTTGAAATAAACTAGGGTCTTCGGCAGCATCACTGGCAACCCTGCTTTAGTTTTCGACGAACATCATCAGAGAAAAAAAAGCAGGGTTGCCAGTATCCGACACCAAAGATTTTTCTTCTTGTTTTTTGACATTTTAGCCTCTACATGACCGTGGAGGATTTTGCTTCTTGAACAAAAGAATTAGTGTTCATCGAAAACTAAAGCAATTCAGCATCCGACGCCAAAACTTTTGTTCTTGTTTTTAGCCATTGTTACCCTCTACAAGACCGTGGAGGATTTTTGCTTCTTGAACAAAAGAATTAGTGTTCGTTAAAAACTAAAGCAATTCAGCATCTGATGAAAGACTTTTGTTTTTTGCCATTTTAGCCTCTATAAGACCGTGGAGGATTTTTGCTTCTTGAACAAAAGCTTCTTTTCGGCAGGCGAGGATGGTGTCATAGCAATAGAGTGCTAACCGAATATCTCTCTTCGCTTTCAACAACCTCTGCAACTCTCTTTCATTGGCCTTCAGGACACTAGATTGGTGAAATTCTACCATTTCTTGGTATTCTGCTCTCCCCCAATTGCTTCTTTGTACTTGTGCTTTAATGCATCCCTCTTCTTAAGATGATCAGTGTCTTTTTCTTTCGTAGGCTCGTCAATCCGGTCTTCGGCATTAAGAGTTAACTGCTGCATCAAGGCCACGCTTTTTTTTCACCGCCTTCAAATGTGAATGATCTCAAAGGTTATGGACCAAGTTCAAAGGTCATCTGAGGTCATGTTCCAGACTACCATCTTGGTTAGGTTTTGGTTAGGTTTTCGTTTTTCACATCTCTTTCGCAAAGTTAAGTCCAATTTAAACCAGACTTGGGGTTAAGGTGCAATAGGGGTTCCTTCAAATGTGGATGTCAAAGGTCATGGACCAATGTTAAAGGTCATCTGAGATCATGTTCCAGACTGCCTTCTTGCCGGGGGATGACGCAAGTTTACTTGCAGTATTTTTATCATCTTGGCGAACCAAGTTCAGTGAAATATCAACAAGTGCCAGTGCAACCAGCCACATTTTGTATCAAAAGTTTGCAGTATCTTTAACACTTGAAAACACTATACTTATCTGAATCAAAGTTTATATGTATTGATACCACATCTTCAATAAGCCAAGCTATTATGTCCCCACACCTAAATATCCGGTACTCATATTCACCTTCCTCCTGTGAATTCATCAGATTCTCCATCATTTGACGCTTCCTGACCGCTTGACTCATTTGAACTTGATTCTTCTTGCGACTCCTCCGTACTTGATTCCTCTATATTTCTTCAAAAGGAAAATCCTTTATGTTTACATTGAAATATTGATTTTGTCATAACTTTGTAATCCTACACCCCATGAACTAAGGATAAAAAGGAAAATGTGCAGTTTTTAAATAGAAACACTTCTTATATTGATGTCCAAACCCTGAAGTAACTCGCTGCAACACGAAATTCAGTTGAAAGTGATTTTGCACCGCAGTGAATTTGGCTATTGGTCATGGAAATTGCACTGCCACGAATAACCAGACTTTCCCCCGACTTTGCCTGCACATATTTGGGAGATTATTACACCATTTTCTTAGTGATTTGGAATATAAAAGGATGCTTATTATTTCTACGAGGATCTCAAACCACATCGTTTTTAATGGTCAACTTTTCATTTATGACATGAAATTGATGATACACTTCAATAGTAAGTTTTGTGTTTACGCACATGCAAGAATGTAAACAGTGCTCATTGGGACCTCCCTACTATAAGTAATAATTGATATGAATTCTGATTCTTGCAAATTTCTTTTCAGGTTCTTGAGAGGTACTTGCAAGGGAGACAAATGTCCATTCTCGCACAAGGTTTCTAAGGATAAGGTATGGTAGTAAATGCAGTGAGAGTTAAAGCACAGTGCAGTATATGTAAATTTTCTCTCTACTGACCATCAATCTTACTGTTAGAGGGACCTGGTAGTAGTTAAATTTCTGGGGCTCTGCTCTGTGAGTTCCTGGTCTTGCTGGGTGCCGCAGTGTATCTGTCAGGACATCCCACTCATATATTGCCACTGTTTCATTGGGAGCACTCGTGGAGTGCTCCACCCTTGCTCAATCCTTGCTCCATCCTTGCTCTATGGCTAACCCATCCCAGAATCCCTCCCCTAACCCTATCCCAAGCCTGACACAAGGAGCATCTGGGGCTCTGCTCTGTGAGTTCCTGGTCTTGCTGGGTGCCGCAGTGTATGTGTCAGGACATCCCACTCATATGTTGCCACTGTTTCATTGGGAGCACTCGTGGAGTGCTCCACCCTTGCTCCACCCTTGCTCAATCCTTGCTCAATCCTTGCTCAATCCTTGCTCCATCCTTGCTCTATGGCTAACCCATCCCAGAATCCCTCCCCTAACCCTATCCCAAGCCTGACACAAGGAGCATCTGGGGCTCTGCTCTGTGAGTTCCTGGTCTTGCTGGGTGCAGCAGTGTATCTGTCAGGACACCCCACTCATACATTGCCACTGTTTCATTGGGAGCACTCGTGGAGTGCTCCACCCTTGCTCAATCCTTGCTCTATGGCTAACCCATCCCAGAATCCCTCCCCTAAGCCCATCCCTAGCCTGACACAAGGAGCATCCAGAGCACCAGAATAATTTTTAGACTTTTTTAGAGGACCCACTGTCATCTCCAAGCGTGACATGGGGTGGATTTCACAAAGACTTAGAATGCATCGTAGACCCATTGTAAGCAGATGCATGGTAAGCTTCTGTTAATAATCCCTATTACTTACGATACGTTTGACTTACAATGGGTTTACAATGCATCATAAGAATAAGTGAAATCTACCCATGGTCTGCATTTGAACAGAGGCTTGCTCAAACAAACTAGGGAGATATATGATTAACTGTGACAGGGGATTGATCATGACCAGTATTTTTGAGAGGAGTATTACTGAAACATACAGAAGCTTTTCTTTCAAGCATTACTTGTTTAAAAGTAGTCTTCATTTACTCAGGCATTGGGTCGGTAGTTCAGGGGTCTGTAGTCCATGGGCCAAAGCCAGCTCCACCACCCAGAGATGTTTGACCCACAAACCAGTACAAAACTGGTACCACCCAGAGATGTTTGACCCACAAACCACAGAAAAGATATGAAAATAAAAGTGCTTATGGCTCTCGAGCAGCAAGTAGTTAGTTGGTGCTCTTTGACTCATGGGCAAATATATTGGTAAACCTTTGCTGTAGTCACTAGGACAAACTAAAATGTCTCTGCTTCACACATGAATGCATGTATCTTTTGTTTGGCTCAAAACATCTTCAGTGACAGTTAATCAAACCTGACAATGACCCACACTCTCTGAATAACTTCAAACACCACAGAAAGTATGCCCCTTTTTCTGGACAAAAATAAACACATCAAAAATGCCTCTCGCCTAAGCTCTAGAAAAACATCGAAATTTAGTCAATTTACAGTAAGTTCCCTAAATTTCTCAAAAACTGCCTTAGCATGTAAAGATCCTTTGAAGGTTTTGTCTTACCTGAATGATGTCTTGAGGAGAAGACAATGTAATCTATCTTTCTTTATGTATACATATGATCACTATGACCTATAAGGTTACATAATCGGCAAGACTAGAGGTTTGAGAACCTTGTTTTAATATACCAAATTTTGAGGTGTATATTCCTTGAGATTGATTCCAATCTGGTTTTCTGTCTACAGATGCCGGTTTGTTCGTACTTCATGCGAGGCGTGTGCAATCGGGACAACTGCCCGTACTCCCACGTCAAGGTTAGCAATCGCGCAGATATCTGCCGTGACTTTCTTCGTGGATACTGCCCTTACGGCAGCGAGGTAAGGAATTCGCTGTGGCGTGTAATCAGGCTCTCATTCTGTGCACAACTAGTTAGTTTATTATTTGCATAACTTATATTGTGGAAAAGTAAAAGTATTTAAAAATTGTGTAGACATGCTTGTGTTATGTATTAATTGGTCAACAATCTATCAAACATTAAAGAGTGCAGCATTTGCATGTGTTATATAACAGAGGTTGTATGCAATTTGTGAAACAGAACCACAAAACTAATGCATGGTGGTGCTATTTATATAATATTGGATGGCTTTGAGGGTGATATGAGAATATACCGCAAGAGTCGTGAAAATATCGAA
Organism: Ophioderma brevispina; assembly: GCA_023653785.1. Lineage (NCBI taxonomy): Eukaryota > Metazoa > Echinodermata > Ophiuroidea > Amphilepidida > Ophiodermatidae > Ophioderma > Ophioderma brevispina. The sequence goes on from JAMKCH010030286.1 coordinate 26,175, forward strand.
CAAGCCGAAGGCGAGTTCGATATTTTCTTGACAAGTGCGGTATATTCTCATATCACCCGAAAAAAGCCATCCAATATTATTGTTATATAATATGAAGCTGACTGTAAAATGCAACACAATTTGCGAAGTGGGATATGGTAGTCACTTTCATGACTTTGCCATGGCCTACAAATTCTGTTACCCTGGCAGGCAGACTTACTCAAAGCAAGCTTCGAAGGCTAAGCCTTGTCTAAGTTGTGACACTGTCACTGACACTAGCTGAGTTTTTTTTTTTTTTGCCAAGATACAATCTGGTGTGCTATGTCCGTTGGTATATTCTCTTCTGTTTTGTGTAGGATTCTTCTTCCTCATGTAACACAACTGTGGTGTTTTTGTCGTCTGTGTGTACGCGGCCATTTTCAATGTTTACACTTTGAATACGATTCCCCGCTAAGCTACTGGAGGTACCAACGCAGCAAGCAAGCCTGAGCATATGTAAACTCAAATAAAGTTCATGGATGCTATAAAGGATCGCACATATTACTAGTGCTAATAAGCTGCCATAAACCAAGTAACAAAACTAACTGCAAGGTATCAAAAAATACTGTTCAATGATTTTGAAATACTGTACAGTATTAAAATGTGCGGTATAGATGGAAGCTTCATATTATATAATCATCATTGTTACTGTATTTGACCTAATTAGTGCCCCGGGCGCCAAGTCAATCAATTTTAGGAGCACTTACAAAGATGAAAAAATGAGTAAAATGTGGGAATTCCTTACGTAAACATTAAAATGCAGTTTATTTGAAGCCAGTATTATCATCAATCTTAATCCATATGGCAATTTTACTTTGATTTTGACTAAATGCAGTTTTAAGGAAGGGGGTACTCACACAGTAGTTAATTGCAACATTCTGTAGGGGTGCTTATTAGGGGAGGGCACTAATTAGGTCGAATACAGCACTATATTAAGGATTTTAAGTGTTACCCCCCAATAATCGCCAAATGTGCTCAGAAGACCCAAGGCCCATATGGGGTGTTCACATAAATATGGGTCAAACAAACAAACTAGAAACTTGCAGAAAGGTGACACTTGTGATCTGCAGATCTACTGGTTTAAAAAAAATTGTTGCACTCTATCACTTGTAAAATACAGCAATATCCAGAGCCTAAAATATTGAAAATAAAATATTACACATGAAAATATAAAAATAGGTGTCAAGGTTTTGAAAATATAAAAATAGGTGTTAAGTTGTCGAATGACCCCTCAACAATCCTCCAACTTAAAAACAATGAATCATGGGAGGGGCACAACGAAAACAGGGAGGGGGATTCTAATAGAATTTGCATCAGAAACAGCAACAATCAATGGCACAGGTACGGGAGTCAGCAGAATCAAACTGAGAAGCAAATTTAGAACTGTAAAGTGAAAACCTGAATCTTAAGAGTGGATTGGAAGTTGTAGATTTGTGTGAAGAGATAATTTATTCAAAATTTGTGAGACTCAGTTTTACATATTTAAGGAATGAGTCTGGAGGTCAGAGGATGATCCGGTTGGTGGATTGGTTAATTTAAACTGTTTTATTAATATTTATTAATCTTTCCCTGGAGATAGCCAGTGCACACAAGTGCTGAAAAAAAAACAGGTGCGCTTGGCTTGCTTTGAACCGGCGACCTCCGTATTACTAGCACGGCGCTCTAACCAACTGAGCTATCAAGACTGGGTTGGTAGAGGAGCGCTAGGAAAGCGATGGACACCTGCATCCCACAGTGGGTCTGTGGGTTTGACACACTGTTAAAACTGGTTATGAACTGTGGCTATATCTGAAAAAGTTGCAGTGTACATTGCTATAATTGCACCTATGAATGAATCCTGTGGCCTTTAGTTTCCTATATGAAATGGTAGCAATCGCTGTTGTGTATTTAGAAAAATATCACATCTGAAGTTTTAAAAAAAAAAGTGTCAAATTGGAACGGATCTCTAATTTCTTATGCAATATGAACCTCTGTGACGTTTTCAATTTTAGGTGGGCCTGTGTTACTCTTTCAGTTTTACAAAACAAACTGTAACAAATCAGTAAAATTGGACAGTGAATTTCTGCAGCCTGATAGCAACCATAACACTGAACATCGCATTTGAAAGTGCATGCTAGAGGGAACTAATGTTATTCCTGTTAAAAATTGGAATAAAGGGATTTTTTGGCAGTGGTCCTAGGGCTTATACCATGGCATATTATCTTTCCATTTTGTGTCAATCTCTCCAAGCAGCACACATAGGGATGTTTGTGGGTGTGGGTGTGTGTGTGTGTGTGGGGGGGGGAGGAATGGGTGAGGGTGTGTGGTGTGTGGTGTCAGGTGTCAAATGTTAACCACACTTATTGGGGCTACACTCTTGCCCATGATCAATTAACTTCATTATCATGCTTTATTTTCAGATACGCGATAATACCGGATCCTACGCATGATAATGAAAAGAAAATTGGATGATTTGCGCCCAATAATTGGTTTTGTTTTATTGGTTTCGCTATGATTTTAAAATATTGGGCTCGAGCTACGTCTCGCCCAATATTTTGCAACTCATAGCTCGACCAATAATTGGGCTGAATAAATCCAATTTTATCAGAAAACTCGCTCAAAAGAACCACTGGCCCAGACTAGGAGGTTGACCTCTGTGACCCCTGTAAACCTTTGACCCCATTACAATCTGCAATGGCAGACAACACATGCATTCTGGAAAGCTGTTTTAATTTTTTGTGTCACTGCCCTAAGGCAGGAAGACACGTAGGGATCAATTTGTCTACTGTATTCTTCTGTTGTCTGTTGTGAAAAAAGGGTTAACATTTGCCTGAATATCCTCTACTTTGAATGATTAACCAAACTGGATCACAGGTTCAACATGTGCAACCCCCATTTTTTGATGAGGTCAAAGGTCATGCCAATGTCAAAACGTCATGTGAGGTCAAGTTGTAAAATAGGCTGAAAATGTAAAATTGACCTCATTTGAAAAGTTGAAGTTTCAATTGGAACCAACTTTGAATCATAGGTGCAACATGGATCCCTCATTTGTTGGAGGTCAAAGGTCACCTACCAAGGTCAAAGGTTCCGCATACAAAGTTCCAAGGTCATGGTGAGGCAAATTTTAGATAGGCTTAAATGTAATTGACCTCATTTGAAAATTGAAGGTCATTGGAACCAACTTTTTTTTTTTTTTTTTTTTTTTTTTTTTTTTTTGGGGGGGGGGTTTTTTTTTTTTTTCTTGGTTATGGAGTTTTACATGCAAACCCTCTTTGTTTATGATGTCCCAGGTCACATTTCAAGGTCAAATGGCATGTTAGGCCTATCATTGACTAACCTCGACGGCAGGCGACACAAGCGGTCCGAGACGCGATTTATTTTTTTTATATGCACTTGTTGTGGCCCCATGGGATCCCCCATATGTTGATGAGGCAAAGGTCATGTGCCAAAGGTCCAAGGCCAGGTGAGGTCACGTTGTAAGATAACTGGGCGGTCCACACTATATTCTTTGAAAATAGCGAGCATGAAAGCCGGACCACAAAATTCGAGTTCTTTTTTTGTCTTTTTATTTTTCATTACAAGCAAAAACCAGTCACTTAAAGGTGCTGTTCCGACGTCTTTGGGACCCCCTGATTTACCCGGAAGTAGTACAATTTTTTGATGTCAGATGAAAGGCCGTATTTTTTCTGGTGTCTTGAATTTGAGCCTTAATATCCATTTCCTTCCCCAGTATAACAAAAAGCTGCCGTTTAATGGTTAACCATCAATAGTAGCATAGTATAGAATAGGCTTTGCAATTGCCCTTTTTGCTTCTACCATCAAAACCACAAGTTTGTTTCCCCCGGGACCTTGATGGGGAGTATGTGCAAGTGCCAGGCCTCATATCAAGTATAGACCCAGTATACATAAATTGAAACAAGCACCTTTAAAACACAAAATCAGAAACAAGGTCCATTGACAAACTCTCCCACACCTCCTCACACACTCACTCGCAGACAACTCCCAAGCAATATTTAAAAGTGCTTGTTCCGATTTATGTCTATTTGTTCTCTACTTGATATAAAGCTTGGCACTTGCACATACGCCCCCATCCAGTACCGTGGGAAACAACTTGTGGTTTTGACAGTGGAAAGTCAGTAATGCGCATTTCAACGCCCTATTCACTACTGCTAAGATTGATGGTTAACCATAAATTATCGTTTTTGTCTCGCCTGAACTTTTTTCGGCATAGACTTAGTAATCACTTTTTCTTCTGTCTGTCTGTCTGTCTGTCTGTCCGTCTGTCCGTCCGTCCGTCCGTCCGTCTGTCTGCTGTCTGTCTGTCTGTCATGCTGACTGTGTGCCTGACCGTGCGTGTTCATGGGCTTTGGTGTACGTTTATCTGGTAGTTCCGTAAGGGGTAGGATGATGTACTTGGTGGAAAAAGCGGGTCCACGAGTTTCTCGACTGCTGATTAGATTTGGCGGAAAATATGCTATAAGTATCTAAGTTGCATAATGAACTAAATTTTCCCGCCAGGCTTTGTGTACAAGTTTCTGAGTTCCGTAAGGCCGTAGATATTAACGTTGTGGAAGGGAGGGCTTGAGAGTTCTCGAACTGATTAGATTTCGGGTGTATTTTCGGGCAAATTAAGGTATGCAAATGAGCTAATTAATATCAAAATCAGCGTAATTGCTATAATTTTGAAACGTACATTGGATACGGAATCCTTCACTGCATGAAACCTATCATGGTGCGCATCTTTTTTGCAATTGAACGTGTGTGAACATGCGGCTTAGGTATGCAATGAGCTAATTAAATATGCATAATTTCTGTAATTCTGAAACAGTCATCGGATAGGCAAAATTCCTTCCTGCATAAGAATACTAATGCCAAGCATCTTTTGGGCGAATCATAATTGGGTCAAGTGCATGTGGGCCGATTAAAGGGGCATTTTTTTGATCTAATTAATATGCATAATTGCTGTATCACTGAAATGGTATATTGGATTGCAAATTCCTTCGCTACATGATACTTCTATGCTTACATCTTTGTATGAATCACAATTGCGGTCAAGTGCAAGTGTGTCAATGAAAGGGGCATTGTGTTGATGCAATTGATCTAATTAAATATGCGTAATTGCTGTATCGCTAAATGGTACAGGTATATGCAATTCCTTCGCTACTGATACTACATATGGTAGCATCTTTTGTGTGAATCATCATTGGGTTCAAAATGCAATGTGGGCCACTAAGTGGCATTCTTGATTATTTTAAAATTGCAACTAATGCTAAATGCTTGTTCCATTTCACCAAATTTCTCAGGTTGTCACTGGTCAGTGTGAAATACTACACCTTCAAAAAAGATATGATTCAGGATTTGTTTTACCTGCAATAAATTAGGTCCGCATGTGGTTTTTATTTGGCAGGATATGGCTTTGTTATTATTTGTGGTGTACAAAACAGGTGTACCAAACAAGACGTATCAATGGGGGGAGTATCACCAACAACAAAGGTATTAACATCAAGATGGCTAGAATCATGCCCATGTTTTTATTGAAATATTTTTTTCTAGTTTTTCGGTCAATTCTTTGGGTTCAGTCTGTTTTACATTCTTGGAAAATGTGAAAATACGCAAATGTGTTCATTTCTAGGCTTTCTGGACTCCGTAGGGACTCAAATTTTAAATGTGGTCACTGTTTTTTTCAAAAATATGTTTGCCAAATTGAATAAATGTTCATATTTTACTAAATTTAGTGAATTTTTAAGGGATTTTTTGCATGACTTCTCATGATTAAAATCTCAACAATGGAAAATGGTGGCCCTCCCCCTGGGGTGTTGTCAAAATGAAAGAGCAGGAATAAAGAATACTATAAATGCAAACCCCGGTGGTCTACTCCTAACCATCTCTTGTTATGATTATGTTGGGGACATTCAAGATTATATCATCCCAAACAACGATGTTGTGACCTCTATGGTGGTATCGAAATGAAAGAGTGAGAATATAGAATACTAATAAAGCCAACCCGGGGTGCTACTCCTAAACGTCCTTACTTGTGTCATGTGGGGGACATTTCAAGATAAATATATCCACAACGGAAGATGTTATGACCTCTATGGGGGTAGATGAAAGGTGAAAGTATAGAATACTATAAATGCTAACCCGGGGTGCTACTCCAAACGTCTCTTACTTGTGCGAATGTGGGGGACATTTCAAGATTAAGATCTCCACAACGGAAATGTTGTGACCCGAGGGTGGTGCAAATGAAGACTGAGATGTATAGAATACTACTCAAATGCAAACCCGGGGTGCTACTCCAACACTTATTATGCTCTTTTTGAGACTTCTCATGAATTAATATCTCCACCCATGGAAAATGTTGTGACCGCTGGGGTGGTGTCAATGAAAGAGCAGCAATAAAGAAATAATGCAAAACCAGGGTGCTACTCCTAAACATATCGACTTATGCCGGGGGGGTTTCAACTTGCAATATTAATATCTGCACAATGGAAATTGTTGTGAACCCCCGAGGGTGTTGTCAATGAATAGTGTAAGTAAAACTAGTTAAAAATTGGAGTTTTCTGCTTGAACTAACTTTTTGGGGACACCTGGACCGCACAGTTGCACTCTGGTGTTCTGCTTTTTGTCTTACAGATAAGCGCGAAGAAGGTCGAGACTTGGTGTTCGGAACCTCCTTGTTTTGGTTTATATCTTGGCAATGAAATGGATTTTAGGGCTTCAGAATTTCGTATGAAAATGAGAAAAATACGGCCTTTCATCTTATGTCAAAATCGATACTATTTCCAGGTAAATCGGGTTCCCAAAGACGATCAGAACACCCCCTTTAACAGGCTTTTATATGTCATGAAATACCCCTTTAAAGTATGGGGTTCTATCAGGCAGGGCCCTTTAAGCAATTAATATTTATTTTTGGCAATGGTACAACAGTGTTATATGAAATTCATTAAAGTTTGGCCTAGATCTGTATCCCAATAAAATCTGCCCAAACCTACTTGGACAGCTATGTTTGGTTCAGCTGCAAATATGTTTAGTACTGCAGGGTTACTGTTGCACTGAGATCTATGGCTCATACATTCCTTTTTTTCATGAGCACTAGATAATTTCATGCTCAACTCTTAATGTAACAGTAAATGGCCACCGAAATCTAAATTCCCATACCCCAAACAGAACTATATCAAATACCCTAACCTTTGTACTTTATTCCATCCTTATTCAAGCGTAACCTTAACCTTAGCCTCTAAACATAACAACCTAACCCTAACCTCCTGCTCGAGTCTAACCTGAACTCTCTTCTCTAATACCAATTATAACCCTAATCCTAACCTCTCCACCTAGATGCTAACCCTAATCCTTACTCATACTATCATCATCCCTTACACTACACCAGAGGGTATTTTGAACAATCCCATAATGCATTGCCATGTGCCTATACTGTACTGTACAACACACATGTTGGATAATGTTAAAGGATTTTTTCATGATTATTTCATAATCAGCTCTACAATTGCTAAGTACTAACTCTTTGTGAGCTAAACGGTGTTAAGTCATGATTTTTAGCTCAGCATACGTAGTATGCAGGCTATTGTTTAACGGCAATGTGTTTGACTCTATCGATCACTCTGTCTTTCACACTTGCCATAAGCTTCTTGTTGCCAACGCTTGGGCCGATAAGCAGTGAAAATCGGTCAGATAATCATTGACCCAAGGCCCAGTGGGGGTGTTCACAGATTTGGGTCAAAGGTCACGTGGGCCGATAAAGGTGCATTCTTGAAAATCTATAAATTCCTTCCTTGTGCCACAAATCAATTGTTATAATCACTAGACTTTGTTATCAGAACCGCTGACCCAAGGTCCACATTGGGTGTTCACGATTTTTTTTTTTCGGGTTCAAAGGTCACATGACCAATTAATATTAAAGGGGCATTTTTAAAATCTAATAAAAGTCCTTCTTGGTGCCCACACAATGCTTGTAATCACTAGACTGGTCAGAAGAACTGCTGACCAAGGCCCATGTGGGGGGGGTGTCACAGATTTGGGTCAAAGGTCAAGGCCCATAGGGCCGATAAAGGGCCTCTTTGAAAAAATATATAAATTCCTTCTTGGCCCACAAATCAATTGTTATAAGTCCACTAAACTTGTTAGAAGAACTGGAGGACCCAAGGTCCATATGGGTGTTCCCAGATTTGGGTCAAAGGTATGTGGGCTCAATTATTATAAAGGGGGCATTCTTTGAAAATCTATAAATTATTTCTGTGGCCACCAAATCAATTTGTATAATCACTAGACTTGGTTTAGAGCAACCGCTGGACCCAAGATGCCATTATGGGGTGTTCACAGATTGGGTCAAAGGGCACGGGGCCAATTAAATTGGCATTCTTTGAAAAAAAATCTCTAAATTCCTTTTGTGCCACAAATCAATTGCTCTAATCACAAAATGTGCTCAAAAAGAACCAATGACCAAGGGCCATATAGGGTGTGTTTCACCGATTTGGGGTTGATTGAAAGGTTCTGGGGGCCGATTAAAGGGGCATTCCTTGAGATCTTGAGATGCGGGCCTACTACTTAAATAGTAGGGCCATTGGTCTCAAGATCATATGGGGGAATATTTCTCCAATCTCCCTCATGAGCAGTCTATTTGTCTACTATAAATGCCAAAACCAGGGGTGCTACTTTTAAACGTCTCTTACTTATGCTCCTGTGTGGACTTTTCACGATTTAGATATCGCCACAATGGAAAAGGTTGTGGACACCGGGTGGTGTCCAAATAAAGAAGAGGGAAATAAAAAATTAACTATGAAAATGTAAACAGGGGTGTGCTTACTCCTAAATGTCTCTTACTTCTGCTCATGTGGGGGACTTTTCAAGATTAATTATCTCCACAACTGCAAAATCAAGAATAAAGAATACTATAAATGTAAAGACTGGGGGGGTTGCTACTTCCTATAAAACGGGGTCACTTACCTTATGCTATTGGGGAACTTTTCACGAGTAATGTCCCCACAATGGAAAAATGTTTGTGACCCCGGGATGTTGAAATTGAAAGAGCAGGAAATAAGAATACTATAAATGTAAAACTGGCGTGCTACTCCGAAATGTTCTCTTACTTTGCTCAGGTGGGGACTTCAAGATTAATATCTCAAAATAGAAAAATGTTGTGCCACAGGGTGGGGTGCCCATATTAATAACCTGCTGAGGCTACAGCACCATTGGTGCTCGTGTTGTGTGGATCAAATGTACATTGGGTGAGGTAATTCCCAAAAACTGGTGCAGTGTGGGATTGACTCAATACCCCCTCTCCTTACAACCTAATCATAACCACGACCTAAATTCTTAGAGTATGTTATTGGGATGTACATTCACCCCCCCTCCCCCCCCCCACACACCCACACTGCTCTTACTACAATGGCTGATCCTACTTAGTCTCATCTTAACTCCTCATTTTACAGCCAACTATGATTACGAACTGTTTCAAAGAGAGAATTGGGATGAGAGAAACTGTGTCTACTGGTGTAGGAGGCTAGGGGCAGGAGGTATCCAGGTGCTTATAACCTCACCTTGAAAGTGAAAGTGTGTATGGATTTCCAAATTCTGTACTGTGGTACAAGGACATGCACTTGCTAGAAGCCATCCAAGATGGCAGAACACGCTGGCAGGTTACTTCAGTTTCAGAATAAGACCCAGATTCTTGTCACAGAGTGTGGTCACCATTGAAAGCCTTGTGATTAGGGATTCTCTCCCTAAAATATGGCATCATGGTCTCAAGGGCAGGGAAAATTTGCTGAGGTGGACAACACAATTTAAGAGTTGCAATCAGTATTCTTGGTGAGGTGTTTCTTGAGGAGAAATAGATTTAGAGAATTTTGTCAGGATAGAAGTTGGTGAAAGTTTTTGGACTTGTCAATGGCATGGTTTTATCTTAAATGTTGATGGGAAGGGGGAAGGCATTTTGGCAAACGGTGATATTCTCCGACTTAGGAGGATGTCCCCACATTCGATTGTTTTTTGGGACAACCCAATGTTCTTGTGTATTCTGCATGTAGGTTGCCACATGGGGGTTATATGGTGTGTCTGTGTGTGATGTTGTGGCCCTCTATATGGGTGTGAAGTTTAATCCTGCACTTCTTGGCTCGCTACTCTTGTACACATCACATTCTGGTAAAAAATAGGACATGTTACCCTCTACCATTTCACATTAGTGATATTTTGTCCGTCATGATGACTCATTTGCATTTTTTTCATTTGTCCTCATTCAGCTGAAACTTAATGGAAATAATCTTGTGTCTCACGTGAACATGTAAATATAAAAATAGGTCAGCCAGGTCAAAGGCATCAGAGGTCGACATTTCATGTTTATGTCCACATTAACAAACCATGAAAGCACTTCGTCCTTTGGAGGGGAAGATTTTTTTAATAAAATTAAAAGTTTAAGTTCAATAAATTGAAAGGTTTAACATTATAAACATAGATTTAAAAAGTTCAAATCACTGTTGACTGAATATTAATTTTTATCAATATTGAAGGCAAATCCAGTGGTGGGGGGGGGGTGCTTAGTTTGGATGGAGGGGGGGCTTAGTTTGGATGGAGGGGGATCTAGGAAAGTTTAGCCAGGTGTGGGAGGGCCAGTTTCCCCAAGTATAAACTGTAACATGTACTTCAGCGTGGAGGAGAAATGCTTAGTCACACACCTGAATCAACACATTCATTCTTTTACATGTTTGTGTGATTGAGTGTGTGGTCAAAGATTTTGTGGATTGGTGTAGGTCCTTGTAGGCTACTAACAAACACACAGTGACGTGTGGAATAGCCTACTATAACAAGTTAGCATAACATCTGCATCTGTTGAAAGTTTGGACATTACACCGATATTTCGCACCTGAACATCTGAAATTTTTCATCCTGTCCGTTGGAATGAGACCCTTTTTATGAGATGTGATAAGTAGCAATTTGTCGTGGATTGTTTCTGGCAGGAGGAGCTGGTTCGTGATGTTGGTGACTTAATCGATACATTGGTCTTGTGAGTTGTTGTATGAATCGTGCTGAGGACTTTTTTGTTTGGTACCATAGCACCTTGATTGGGTTACCTTGGAACAATGTTCTCCATTTTTCTGTTTTTATAAGAAAATACATGTTGGCATGATTAGTCTTGGGGTGGGCAATGTTAGGTTCAAGGGGGGTGGGTAGTTTATTAAAGTTTTTCACACCAATTGTGGTACAATTTTACAAACGTGCCGACAGGCAGCAACAACATTTTTTTGTACTCATACAAAACTCCACATGCAAGTGCCTGAAATTTGGGGTAAAAAAACAACTTGCCACCCTTTGGTAGCCTGGACCAAAATTTGCTGGCACAGCCTTGGTAATCTAATTATGCACCTTTATTAATAGCCCAACTGATATGGAAAAAGATCTATTTTTATTCTATTGGCAACTTTAGCCAGAAGGTAAATTTTGTCATCTTTAGATTCTGTTGTTGGCAGGGTTAGCATCAGACTCCACAAGTAGCTGTACTACCCACTCCTCTGATCTGATTTTAATGACTCGTCACCAAGACCTTAATAGATAACACTGACTCATACAGGTGTGAGAACAGAGCTGTAGGTCAACGGTGATATGGTACATATGTTTTTCATTTTTTTCGCTCGTACATCCCTTTGTCATCTCTGTCTCTTTTGTATCTCCCACGCCCCACCCGCTTTTCATGATGTTCATGTCCAGGTTACTGGATTAATGTTATCTGATTAGCTTTGTACCGGTTAAAAGAAATCACTGGCTCAAGACTTATTTGAGGTGTGTACATGACCCTATGTGTCTTTGACCCTGTTAGGTTTATGGCCCTGCCGGGGGATATTGCAAGTTTTTAAAGTGCGTGTTCTGACGCCTTTGGGACCCCCTATTTACCCATAAGTAGTATCGATTTTGATTCAGATGAAAGGCCGTAATGTTCTCATTGTTGTCCTGAAATTGAGCCCTCAAGCCTTTCATTTCCAATGATATAAACAAAAACCGCCGAATTAATGGTTACCATCAAAATTAGCACAGTATTGAATGGGGCTTTGCAAAGTGCATTATTGCTTCCTACCAGCAAAACTGCAGTTGTTTCCCACGGTAATTGATGGGGCATATGTGCAAGTGCCAGGCTCTCTCATATCAGGTAGAGAACACAATTACATAATCGGAACAAGCACCTTTAATTGGCAGTAATTTTTTTTGGGCATTAGCTAGAAACATGGTGGGGTTTAAGTTTACCAAAGATGGTAACATTTAAATTCAAGGTCAAAATAAAGGTCCAAAAGGTCATTAAGTGGCGTGACCGATCGACCACCTCGTCCCCCCACTTTACTCATCAAATGGAGATCTTGGTATCAGAATAAGTCACATTACCCCAGTACAATGTTAGGCCGCAGGAAATGTTTTCAATTTTGATTTATGAACAAAAACATCTCACAAGTGGGATACCACATTTATTAACACACACACAGTCTATGGGCCAATTTATTAACATTTTTTGATTATTATCCAAATGGCTGGGCCGATTCAACTCAAAATTTTAATCAATTTTTTTGGTGATATGCTCTTGTGAAGATAAAACATGAAAATGTTGGATTTATGATCGGGTCACCCACCTAAACAATTTTTCCTAAGAAATTGGGATTGCTCATGCAGCTACCAAGATACAGATTTGGCCAGTAGTTACTGCGAATGGTGATTCCAAAATTGGTGTGCACATTTGTTTGGGCCAAATTGTGAAGGATGTCCTTGTGTGAAAATTGTTTGGCCAATGGATCTTCTTGAAATCTTAGCTTTTTAGCCGCAAATTTGTGTGCAAAATTCTCCAAATCGACTTAACAACATTTTACTTGATCCAACATGATTTTATTGAGATATTGCAGCCCTCTACACACTTGATCAACCTGAATATGTGATTATTAACATGGGTTAGCATGCCAAATTGCAATATGATCTGATGTTTGTCTTCAAGTCACAATGTGCCCCCAATTAGAGCTCCATTTTGTAAGTTTTGGTCTAGATTTTCTGGGCCCCGATTAGGTGCTTGCACGTTAGCAGGTCAAATATCTGACTTGATCACTTTTGGCAGACTTTCTCAAGCTATTAAAACAAAATTAAATCGTGCAATAGCTGTAAACATCTCGTTCATGCAAGACAAGTATAGATAACAAGAAAGCACCATTTTCATGTGACATTATATAAAATGAATTTATAATGCACCACTGACTTTTTCAAAGCTGGTTGAATTTTGTATGATTCAAGAGCTATGACGGCTGGGAAGTTTTGTCTTGGGTGCAGTCTGCAAGAGTGAATCATAGAGAACATAGGACCCCCCCATCTCTGTTTCATGACTTGTTGTCCCTGTATTACCTGAACCAAGGCAAAGGTTCTAAAGGTAATTTATGTGGTAGCCAGTTTAGAGAGATATACCGCATTTCCTGAACATATTAATGATGGGAAGAGACGCAATTTTAAATGGCAGAGAAAACTGAGTACCCAGAGAAACCAGTAAGAGGAGCAGGGATTGGAAATTCAATTCACTGAAAGCCACTACTTGTCTGGCAGCAATCCGGACTTCACTGGTGAAATACAGCATAGTAAACCACTTTGCCAACTCGCCCTCCCATGATGTGAAATTGATTTTTTAAAAAAATTGTTCCTCAGAGGAGATGAATCAAAAGTAATTGAAACTTGTTATTTTGATGCAACAGCGTTACTTAAAAGGAAGGAAATCTCCATTTAACTTATATCACCTGTTAAAGACAGAATTTACCAGATTATACTGTTTGCTTAAATTTTTCAATAGTGCAAGAGCTACACACTGGGAATGCTTGGAATACAACGAGCCGGCGTGTGTCCCTCGTGTGTCAGCTTGCCCTCTGCGACACTATAAGAGACGACAGGAGCGTCACCAGCGCAGAGCGCCGGGGATGGTGGGAAAGATCGCGAGAGTCAGTCCGGGACCGTGGGGGGAAGGGGGGGGGGGGGGGGGTGAAAAAAAATAAGGGGGGGGAAGGGGGGGGGGGGGGTGGGGGGGGGGGGTGGTCTAGAAGTCGTACGAGAGAGAAGTAGCGACAGGAGCAGGACCTCCTCATGGTCTCTGCGAGAGATGCTTCTCGAGAAAGGGGAGAATTCTATGGATAATTCTGTGATAAGACAGGAGATGGAAGACGAAAAGAGTCAGGGCCTGCAGAGAAGAGAACATCCGGAGAGATGGAAAGAGAATCGAGATCGAGACTCCAGGTAAGAACGAGGTTGCTCAAACTTCTTGTTTGTCCTTCTCGATATTTACTTTCTAAAGGAAATTTCCTGATTTCAAGAAATGATTGCTCAAAATTTCTGCATTTTGTTTCTTTTCTCCCTTTTGTGGGCCTTTTTTGCTCAATGACTTAGCATTTTTGTGTCACCTGCACGAATGTTTATGGCGCACATACTAGTCCAAATTCTGTGTTGTCAGTATGTCCTTCCGTATGACTCGTTAACCTTTTTTGAAATGTTTGCTGGCTAAACGCTAACCCCGTTTTACTTCACCTTTGTAGGTGATAAGTGAGGTCCCTAATAGTATTGTCGCTTTTTTGGCTGCACTATTTGCATATCATGATTATTAATTAGGCTTATTTGCATATTTTTCAGACATTTCTGTTAACTTTTTGAAATGCTCTGCTGGCTAAACGCTAAGCCCGTTTTACTTCAAAGTGGTAGGATAATGTGTGACTTTTGGCTGCATTATTTGCAGATTTTTCAAACATTTCAGTTCACCTTTTTAGGAAATGTTCTACTGGCTAGATGCTATGCCCGATTTAATGTTTCATTTTCAATGTTTTGAGATTCCAGTGTGGAAAATCGATCCAAACATGATAATGATAAAATTGGATGATTTACGCCAATATTAATTGGTTCGCATAAAATGAGAAGTATTTAAATATTGGGCTTGACTGCGTCCTCGCCCAATATTTTTTCAACGCATAGCTTGACCAATTAATTTTTGGGTTAATCCGCTCCAATTTTATATCACTTGGTAGGTGATAGTGGGGTGTGCATACTTTTGGCTGCTTTATTTGGATATTATTCATTCATTTTAATTAGCTTATTGCATATTTTCATACATTCGGTTAACTTTTTTAAAAATGCCTCTGCTGGCTAAACACTATGCCCGATTTAACTTCAAACTTGGTCATTTGTATAATGACACTTATCTCTCCAGTGCCTTTTGTCTCTTTCTAATCAATCATTGTCAAACTTCTCATAAAGCAAGTGATCCGCACACCAGCAACCTTGTTTTTCGAGAACCGCCTTGGTTAAGATTTGTTAGTTTGCCCTTATTACATCTATGCCTGGTTTTAGTGTTGTCTGTGGCATGGATTTGTGGCCCTTTAATGGTCTGCCTTCCCTGATTGAAAATAAGCACTTCAATTTAGAAATTATTTGGTGCTTGATCCCAAGCATTTAAACTAAACGTTGACTGCTTTGAACTTCATTAGACCACTCTTTGACTACATCATGCATGTTGACATATGTATAAGTAGACTTTTAATGGCCACAATCTTAAATAACTCATCACCCAATTTTTTATCATATACTCTGTCCGAGCCGAAGTACGAAGTAAGCCGCCGCATGCGTATACATTGCCGCCCCAACTTTCTGCACGGGCGTAGGCAAAGCACAAGCACACCGCAACTGAAAGGCTCACTGGTATACTCACACGGCCTCACTTCAATACCTCAACAAGACAAAGTATAGAGCAGTGATAACTGCAAGCACCAAAACCATCAACGCGCATCAGATTTTCAAATAAAATATCTTTGGAACACAATCTAAACTGGAACAGCTACTTTCATACAATTCTCTGGGTAACTGTAGGTTTGTGTACTATTTGTGCAACTAACTCAACTTTCCTTTAAAATTGTTTTGATTACTTTGAAACTCCTTTCGCACATATTTTGTCCTTCTCTGTAGACCCGCCAAAGTTAGGAGATCATCATCTTCATCCTCCTCCAAGACCAGTAGCAAGCCAAGTGCATGAACCTGCTATTATAGGGTCCACTAGATCAGCACAAACACTCTTCTCCTAAGACAACCAAACCAAGTTAGCGGGGCCAGAGTAGCAGAACTGCCGTAGACCCCGCACAGTATCAGGAAGCCTGATAGTGCACCAAGATCGTCAACTAGTCCACGAAGACCCGCAAACTCGTAAGAGCGAGATGGATAAGCCTGTGCTGAGGAGGAAGCAAAGGAATCAGGTACTGTACAGAGCAAACAGATGGGAAGGGATAAAATCAGCACTAGTACATACTATACGCTGACGCAGTGTGATGGTCACTTTCCACGCTACCCGAGTCTGACCATGATTAAATTGATCACAATACAAACTCGATGACTCTTTGAAATGGTGTGGCAACCCAGCGTGAACCAGTACTGCGGGATGACGTATGAAACTGCGACTGTCAAATTGCTTACATGTCTCTTTGCATCTAGATAGGCTTAAATACCACATAATCCAAGGTTGTGTGTTGCATATAATTTGTTAAGCTAGCAACTACCAATGATGTAAGGCAGAGGATGATCAAATCCTGGGTGGTCAACTAAATCCTTCTTGTAATAATAATAGTGAATTTTCTATAGCGCCTTTACACAATTAGACAAAGTTCTTGTTCCTTATTATTATTAGGTGCCTTCAGGAAATCGTCAAATCATCTCGCTTCAACCAGGCCGGCAGCTGGCCAGTCACAATCCTATCAGCACTTAGATTGTAATATCCCCCATAACACTCCCAGATTTCGATTGGTGGATGAGCAATTGAAAGTAAGTATCTTGCCCAGGACACAAACACTTTGACGCACGTGGGGCTCGAACTTGCGATTTTTTAACGGTCTTATGATCACGAGTCCCTGTGCTTTTCCACTAGACCACACTGCACTTAGCTTTCAAGTCACTAAATACAGAAATTTTTTACAACACACAACATTGGATTATCCAGGCCTGTGAGCAGTTGCTTTTTAGCTGATTCAGCTCTTTTTCATGCTTTCAAAGAGTCAAATTTAAGCTTTTTCTTTCATTTTCACCTGTTTTTGACGCTGTTACCTATTTTTGTCTCTCCTGAAACTTTGTTCGGCAGAGACTTAGTAATACTTTTCTGTCGTCTGTCGTCCGTCCGTCTGTCGGTCTGTCTGCATGCTTTCTGTCTGCCTGACGTCCGTGTTCACGGGCTTGTGTACGATCTGAGTCCGTAGGGCTATGATGATGTAACTTGGGTGAAAGAAGCGGGTCCACTAGTTCTCGACCTGATTAGATATTTGGGCGTACAAATATTGCTAATTAAGTATCTTAATTGCATAATTAACGAAATTTTCCCTCAAGGCTGTGTACCAGTTTTTTCTGGAGTTCCGTCAGGCGTATGACGATGTAACTGGTGAAGGGAGCGGGCTGGAGAGTTCTCGACCTGCTTAGATTTCGGGCGTATTTCTGGCAATAGTATGCAAATGGGCTAATTAATATTCCAAAAACAGCGTAATTGCATATTTTGAAACGGCACATTGGATCGGAAAATTCTTCACGCATGAAAGCCTATCATGGTGCGGCATCTTTTTTTCCATTTGAGGTGTGGGATAACAAGCGGCTTTAGGTATGCCAATGAGGCTAATTAAATATGCGTAATTACTGTATCTCTAAAACAGTACATCGAATAAGCAAATTCCTTCGCTGCATGAAAATACTATGCCAGGCATCTTTGGGTGAATCATAATTGGGTCCATGCATGTGGCCGAGTAAAGGGGATTTTTTGATACACTTGATTCTAATTAAATATGCATAATGCTGTATCACTGAAATGGTACATGGATATGCAAAATTCCTTCGCTAACCTGAGACTGCTATGCCGTACTCTTTTGAATAATCACAATTGCGGTCAAAGTGAAGTGGATCAATTTAAGGGGCATTGTTTGATGCATTGATCTACTTAACTAGCGTATTGCTGTACGCAGAAATGGTACATTGGAAATGCAAAAATTCCTTCCTACATGAGAACTACTATATGGTAACATCTTTTTTGTGTGAATAATAATGGTGGTCAAAATGATGTGGGCCACTAAAGGGGCATTCTTTGATTATTTTAAAATTGCAACTAAGGCTAAATGCTTGGTCCATTTCAACCAAATTTTCTCAGGTTGTTCAATGGTCAGGTGAAATATCTATCACCTTCAAAAAGAATTTGATCAGGAGTTTTTGTTTACCTACATAAAATTAGGTCAGCATGTGTTTATTTGGCAGTAAAAAAATAATGGCTGTGTGTGTGTGTGGTAATTAATAATAAAAAAGGTGTACAAAACAATAAGACTTAATCAAAAGGGGGGGGGGAGTACCCACACAGAGGTATATACCATCAATATATATATCTATCTATTGCCCAGGTTTTCATTGAAATGGTTTTTTCTACTTCTGGTCAGTCGTTTGGGTTGCCAGCCTGTTTCCATTCTTGGAAAATGTGAAAATACTCCAATTGTGCATTTCGCCACTTTCGGGACCCCGTAGGCGACTCAAATTTAAATGTGGTCACATGATTTTTTGCAAAATAGATGTTGCCAAATTGACTAAATTTTCATATTTTTTTACTAAATTTAGTGCATTTTAAGGATTTTTGCATGACTTTCATGAGAATATACTCAATGGAAAATGTTGTGGCCCTGGGGGTGGTGTCATGTAAAGGGCAGGAATAAAGAATACTATAAATGCACTCCGGGGTGCTACTCTAACCATCTCTTGGTTATGATTATTTGGGGACATTTCAAGATTAATATCTCCCAACTGAGATGTTGTGACCTCTATGGTGCTATCAAATGAAAGAGTGAGAAGTATAAATACTATAAATGCAAACCCGGGGGCGCTACTCTTAAACGTCTCTTCTTGTGCTCATGTGGGGGACTTGCAAGATTAATACTCCACAATGGAAAATGTTTGTTGACCCCTAGGGTGGTGTCAAATGAAGAGTGAGAGGTATAGAATACTATCCCATGTAAACCCGGGGGTGCTACTCCTAAACATCTTCTTTATGTCTCTTGTTTAGGACTTCTCATGATTATATCTCCAAATGGAAAATGTTGTGACCCTGGGGTGGTGTCAAATGAAAGACAGTAAGTAAAGAATTCTATAAATGCAAAACCAGTGGTGCGTACTGCCTAAAATTCTCTGACTTATGCTCGTGGGGGTTTCAACTTGCAAATGTTTTGTGACCTCTAGGGTGGTGTCAAATGAAATATTGGAAGTAAAACTAGTTAAAAATTTGGGTTTAATCTTGTTGCACAACTTTGTGGGGCCGCCTACTAACCATGTAATCCAATTCCCCAGGGTCCTCCCTTGGGTCTGACAGGGGGTGGGGAATGTCAGAAAGTCAACATTTCACCAAAAAGGTAAACATTTTGCCCTAACTTTTTTTTCCGATCAGCTAGAGTAACCGAACTTGGGTATATTGTTAAAGGGCACAAGCCCCTACTAACCATGTAATCCATTCCCCCAGGGTCCTCCTCCCCTGGTCTGACAGGGGGTTGGGGAAATGCAACAAAAGTCACATTTCACCAAAAAGGTAAACATTTTGCCATAATTTTTTCCTATCAGCTAGAGTACCTAAACTTAGATTATTGTAGAAAGGCACAATCCCCTACTAACCATGTAATCCTTCCCCCGGGTCCTCCCCTGGGTCTGACAGGGGGTGGGGACATGTAAGACAGAGAAAATTCACCAAAAAAAGAAACATTTTGCCCTAACTTTGTTTCCAGATGAGCTGAGTAGTCAAACTTAAGTATAATTGTAGGAGGGGACAAGCCCTACTAACCATGTAATTCATTCCTCCCAGGGTCCTCCCCTGGGTCTGACAGGGGGTGGGGAAATGTCAAAAAAGGTCACATTTCCCCCCCTAAAAATATATATTTTAGTCTATAGACTGAAAGCTACACACTGGGAATGCTTGGAATACAACGAGCCGGCGTGTGTCCCTCGTGTGTCAGCTTGCCCTCTGCGACACTATAAGAGACGACAGGAGCGTCACCAGCGCAGAGCGCCGGGGATGGTGGGAAAGATCGCGAGAGTCAGTCCGGGACCGTGGGGGGAAGGGGGGGGGGGGGGGGGTGAAAAAAAATAAGGGGGGGGAAGGGGGGGGGGGGGGTGGGGGGGGGGGGTGGTCTAGAAGTCGTACGAGAGAGAAGTAGCGACAGGAGCAGGACCTCCTCATGGTCTCTGCGAGAGATGCTTCTCGAGAAAGGGGAGAATTCTATGGATAATTCTGTGATAAGACAGGAGATGGAAGACGAAAAGAGTCAGGGCCTGCAGAGAAGAGAACATCCGGAGAGATGGAAAGAGAATCGAGATCGAGACTCCAGGTAAGAACGAGGTTGCTCAAACTTCTTGTTTGTCCTTCTCGATATTTACTTTCTAAAGGAAATTTCCTGATTTCAAGAAATGATTGCTCAAAATTTCTGCATTTTGTTTCTTTTCTCCCTTTTGTGGGCCTTTTTTGCTCAATGACTTAGCATTTTTGTGTCACCTGCACGAATGTTTATGGCGCACATACTAGTCCAAATTCTGTGTTGTCAGTATGTCCTTCCGTATGACTCGTTAACCTTTTTTGAAATGTTTGCTGGCTAAACGCTAACCCCGTTTTACTTCACCTTTGTAGGTGATAAGTGAGGTCCCTAATAGTATTGTCGCTTTTTTGGCTGCACTATTTGCATATCATGATTATTAATTAGGCTTATTTGCATATTTTTCAGACATTTCTGTTAACTTTTTGAAATGCTCTGCTGGCTAAACGCTAAGCCCGTTTTACTTCAAAGTGGTAGGATAATGTGTGACTTTTGGCTGCATTATTTGCAGATTTTTCAAACATTTCAGTTCACCTTTTTAGGAAATGTTCTACTGGCTAGATGCTATGCCCGATTTAATGTTTCATTTTCAATGTTTTGAGATTCCAGTGTGGAAAATCGATCCAAACATGATAATGATAAAATTGGATGATTTACGCCAATATTAATTGGTTCGCATAAAATGAGAAGTATTTAAATATTGGGCTTGACTGCGTCCTCGCCCAATATTTTTTCAACGCATAGCTTGACCAATTAATTTTTGGGTTAATCCGCTCCAATTTTATATCACTTGGTAGGTGATAGTGGGGTGTGCATACTTTTGGCTGCTTTATTTGGATATTATTCATTCATTTTAATTAGCTTATTGCATATTTTTCATACATTCGGTTAACTTTTTTAAAAATGCCTCTGCTGGCTAAACACTATGCCCGATTTAACTTCAAACTTGGTCATTTGTATAATGACACTTATCTCTCCAGTGCCTTTTGTCTCTTTCTAATCAATCATTGTCAAACTTCTCATAAAGCAAGTGATCCGCACACCAGCAACCTTGTTTTTCGAGAACCGCCTTGGTTAAGATTTGTTAGTTTGCCCTTATTACATCTATGCCTGGTTTTAGTGTTGTCTGTGGCATGGATTTGTGGCCCTTTAATGGTCTGCCTTCCCTGATTGAAAATAAGCACTTCAATTTAGAAATTATTTGGTGCTTGATCCCAAGCATTTAAACTAAACGTTGACTGCTTTGAACTTCATTAGACCACTCTTTGACTACATCATGCATGTTGACATATGTATAAGTAGACTTTTAATGGCCACAATCTTAAATAACTCATCACCCAATTTTTTATCATATACTCTGTCCGAGCCGAAGTACGAAGTAAGCCGCCGCATGCGTATACATTGCCGCCCCAACTTTCTGCACGGGCGTAGGCAAAGCACAAGCACACCGCAACTGAAAGGCTCACTGGTATACTCACACGGCCTCACTTCAATACCTCAACAAGACAAAGTATAGAGCAGTGATAACTGCAAGCACCAAAACCATCAACGCGCATCAGATTTTCAAATAAAATATCTTTGGAACACAATCTAAACTGGAACAGCTACTTTCATACAATTCTCTGGGTAACTGTAGGTTTGTGTACTATTTGTGCAACTAACTCAACTTTCCTTTAAAATTGTTTTGATTACTTTGAAACTCCTTTCGCACATATTTTGTCCTTCTCTGTAGACCCGCCAAAGTTAGGAGATCATCATCTTCATCCTCCTCCAAGACCAGTAGCAAGCCAAGTGCATGAACCTGCTATTATAGGGTCCACTAGATCAGCACAAACACTCTTCTCCTAAGACAACCAAACCAAGTTAGCGGGGCCAGAGTAGCAGAACTGCCGTAGACCCCGCACAGTATCAGGAAGCCTGATAGTGCACCAAGATCGTCAACTAGTCCACGAAGACCCGCAAACTCGTAAGAGCGAGATGGATAAGCCTGTGCTGAGGAGGAAGCAAAGGAATCAGGTACTGTACAGAGCAAACAGATGGGAAGGGATAAAATCAGCACTAGTACATACTATACGCTGACGCAGTGTGATGGTCACTTTCCACGCTACCCGAGTCTGACCATGATTAAATTGATCACAATACAAACTCGATGACTCTTTGAAATGGTGTGGCAACCCAGCGTGAACCAGTACTGCGGGATGACGTATGAAACTGCGACTGTCAAATTGCTTACATGTCTCTTTGCATCTAGATAGGCTTAAATACCACATAATCCAAGGTTGTGTGTTGCATATAATTTGTTAAGCTAGCAACTACCAATGATGTAAGGCAGAGGATGATCAAATCCTGGGTGGTCAACTAAATCCTTCTTGTAATAATAATAGTGAATTTTCTATAGCGCCTTTACACAATTAGACAAAGTTCTTGTTCCTTATTATTATTAGGTGCCTTCAGGAAATCGTCAAATCATCTCGCTTCAACCAGGCCGGCAGCTGGCCAGTCACAATCCTATCAGCACTTAGATTGTAATATCCCCCATAACACTCCCAGATTTCGATTGGTGGATGAGCAATTGAAAGTAAGTATCTTGCCCAGGACACAAACACTTTGACGCACGTGGGGCTCGAACTTGCGA